>CM067370.1:179732459-179867459 GCA_034401795.1 Chaetoderma sp. LZ-2023a | reverse complement strand
AAGTCAATTCGTTGACGGACAGGTAGCATAATGAGGTCAATAGGTCAAAGGTCAGGGTTGCTATTTGATCTGCTTTTTCAATGTTAATTTATATTTCAGTGTCGCTTAATACTAGCAGAACTAAACTTGGACACATGGTTCCCTTTACTATAAGGATGCTGCCTGCTGATAGTGACATCAGTAGGTCAAGGGTCAAGGCCATCATGGTCTTCATATTTGGCCTCTGTCATGTCTGCATTTCCAATCTTAAGTTTTTACGTTTAGCAAATCATACATGTATGATGTATTTGCCTATACAATCTATTTTACGATTGCTTAATCCTACTAGACCGAAACTTGGACACATGGTTGCATATACCCTCGAGGCAGCATTCTACCTAATGAATTTGATCTGAACCCTGATGTTTATTGGCACAGAGGGGGACAGGCAAGACATTTAATTCCACAGAATTCGTGTTTAAAAATTCTTTTGTTTCTAATCAAATTCTTTTGTTTCTAATCTGCGATGTCTCTGTTACATACCTGTAGAGAATCTGTGACAAGAACTCACTTGGTAATTATTACATTCCACTGAAATCTGTTCATATCTTTCAGATGTCAGTTATCGGCTGTTATCTCCCCTTAAACAAGTTCTGTTTCTATTGGATTACATAGATTTATTATGTTGATTTAAATCTAACTTAACATGTATTCCTTTATCATTATTCTCCCCATATAAATATATGTACAATGTATATAGCATTTGCTTTCTCCATCCGTCCATTCAGGCTTTCCGGATGATAACTCCAGTTCTATTGAAGGGATCATTACCAATCTGGCGTGGGAACGTGTCCTTGGTGCTTTGAAGAACCCTATAGATTTTGGCGTCAAACCGTCAATGGTCAAGGTCACAGTGACTTAATTAATTGTGTAATATTGCGTTTCCGGATGCTAGCTCAAGTTCTATTGAAGGGATCATTACCAATCTGGGGTGGGAGGTTGTCATTGGTGGACTGAAGAACCCTATTGATTTTGGCATCATATGGTCAAAGGTTAAGGTTACTGTGACCTAATTAATTAGATAGTATTGCGTTTCCTAATGATAACTCGAGTTCTATTGAAGGGATCAGTACCAATGTGGTTTGGGAGCTTGCCATTGCTGGTCCGAAGACCCCTATCGACTTTTGCGCCAAAAGGTCACGGTCATGGTGACCAAATTAATTATGTAATATTCCGTTTCCAGGTGATAGCTTGAGTTTTATTGAAGATATCATTACCAATCTGGCATGGAAGCTTGTCCTTGGGGGTCTGAAGAACCTTATCAATTTTTGCGCCAAACGGTCAAAGGTTATGTACGGTGACCTAATTAATGATGTAATATTGCGTTTCCGGATGATAACTCGAGTTAAATTGAAGGGATCATTACTAATCCTGGGTAGGAGGTTGTCCTTGGTGTTTCGAAGAACCCTATTGATTTTGGTATCAACGTTCAAGGTCACGATGACCAATCTTGGGCGGGAGGTTGTGCTTGACCGAAGGGTGTGTGTGTGTGTGTGTGTGTGTGTGTGTGCATGCGTGCGTGCGTGCGTGCGTGCGTGGGTGTGGGCGGAAGGTTCATACTTTATTAATCTCTGATTCTCGTCTTTGTTTAAATAAAATCTGTGTTAAATATAACAGTACTATAAATACTTTCTGAAATTGTTTAACGTTGAACCAAACCAGCCTTTGCAATTTGCATTGGTCTCGACTAAATATTCAAAAATAGTATTCTCTTGACCTGCAAATTGACACTCATTCAACTGACGTTTTGATTTTCCTGACTACTCTTGAGCCCTTGAGAGAACCCTTTAACATTCAAACCAGCTAAAAATGGCTTCAACAGTGGTGTTAGGAAATGTTCATTTGCAGAGCAAGAGAAGATCTTGGCTTGCAAATAGATATTACGGCATTCATTATTTACTGTCACCAGATCAGCACAGTTTCCCATTCATGGGCCTTTAACTATGCACCCTCCGGCCGAGGACAACTATGGCACTGACGCATGTTCCATTACATGCCTTCCCAGCATTCCTCCTGTTCTCGTAATCGCCACATCATCCGGACGCTTGCATCATTGTGTCATAGTTGACAGTTCTGATCAGGTTGGTATTACTATTACTATCTCATTATTTAACTGAGATCTGATGTATTTGTAGGCAATTTAATTAATTATTGACAATGGACCTTTCCAGTTTTAGCTCTGCCCTGCCCATCTCTAGCTATGCTCCACCCACGCTTTGCCCGTGTTGTGATCAATCGATCCCTGAACTCCCTGACTAAATATTGAAATTTTGTTGAGTAAATTTACGTGTTAAAGGGCTAAGGAAAGCCTTTTTCCAGACAATAATTAAATTATTAAAACAACCATAGCCAGTCTAGTCAATCTGTATGGTGCCAATCGAATTCTAACATGTCTACATTCTGTGATCATTTCTTTATGAACATTTATTTTACAGGCTGATGTTTCAGTAAGTCCTCCGCCTTCATCTAATAAATCAATGCTTTACCAAGAACCAGAGGAGGCATCACTGTACGTGTACGAGACCATTGAACTTGAACTGTCATTGACCATTGCATCCATAGACGATTTACAACAGTTAGACCTGGAAGAATTTACCTGTCCCATTAGATTAGTTAAAGGTGAGAGGTTAGAGTTTGTGAAGTACAAATGAAATTCTATAAAGGATTTTGTCTGAGTTCCTAATCACAGCAATACATGTACACATACCTGGATGAGATTTTCATATTTTTGTAGCAAATCCAATTATTTTCCTAACCAGATTTATGGGAAATCCTATAATTGTGTTGGCCAGATTTTCAAGAAACATCATACTTGCAGAAATAGTGTAATCTCTTCACATTAATTGTCAGAAAATCTAAATTTGTGCTTAGTGAATGTTCATTTGCAGGATGAGAAGATAAATTTTGAAAGTTTATCATGTGAATGACTGGCTCAGTTACCGAGCCAGTCATTTCAGTGGTAAACTTTTTTTAAATGACTTCTTGTCCTACAAATGGATATTTTTCAGGACCAGTGCTTCAGCTTTTAACCCACCTAACAATTTAAGGGTTAATTGGCGTAAGAGATCACGAACATTTTTAAGTCAAGGAGTGAAGGACTAACACTTCGCCTCGAGCCATTTACTATTTTTCTCATCAAGATTGGTCACATCCCAGTTGTTTTAATATAAGTGCACATCACGGGTGATATCTTGTATGATTTATTTATGTCCAGCTCCAACTATCACTTTTAGCCATTTATCCATCAAAAAATTGTCCATTTGTAGACCAAGAGCCGATTATTTTTTTTAAATTATCATTAGAATAAGTTAACTGGCTCAGTTATCAAGTCAGTCGCTCCAGTGCTAGATTTTCAAAAATAATCTCTTGATCTGTAAATGGGCGTTTCTCAAAACTAATGCAGAAACCATTTTTGGCTAGTTTGGGTGTAAAATGTTTTAAGTGAATTAAATTGTCCTCTGACCTCGTGGTGTGTGAATCTGCGAATTAGCCCATCTATGTAAAATATTGAGTATGTAAATATGCGAATTAGCCCATCCATATTTCCTCCATATAGATTTGTTGCTGAAGGATAAATTTAGAACACCCATACATGTATGGCGACTCAATGCTACATAACATGACCGCAGTTGTGATTCTATTTGCAACGAAACCAATGCATACATTTTTTGTACATGTATTTGCTGGTTTGCTTTTGAAAAGTCCTGTTTCCATATCAGCTCTACAAAACATGAATGGGTTTGAATCAAGTAGATGAATCCATTTGAATTTTCTATCTATGCCCTATCCAGCTTTTACATGTGTTGCAATCGTTTTGAAACCTGAATTCCCAGAATCTAAATTTTAACATAGCTATACAGATAATCTGTTAAATATTTTGATGCTAATTTAACTGACCCTGTTCCCACAACAACAGAATGATTATTAAATTGGAAATTCATACACTTTCGCGGCGGACAGACTTCAATTTTTTCTAACTGCTACATCATTTTAGTTGTGACATCAGTTAACAAGTGACATTTAATATGCCGTCAGATACTTGAGTGACAGATCAAATCCCTCCATTTAGTGCATCAGTATATTGTAGCCGCAGGTGTAGTTTTGTTGCATCAGAATTCGTATTTTTGACAGAGGTTCATGAAAGTCTGTTTTACTGTTGACTACTGTAACCCTTTAATGATCAAGCCGACCAAAACCGACCTCTGCAGTGGTCTTGAGGAATGTCCAATTGCAGGCCAAGAGAAGAATATTTTTGGATAATTTACCACTGAAATGTCTGGCTCGATTACCGAGCCGTTCATTCCTGTGATAAAATTTCAAAAATTGCCTCTTGCCATGCAAATGGACATTTTATTTGAGAAAATTAAAATTTTCTTGACCAAATTCGAGGGTTAATGTTTTAATTCTCAAGATTTGTCAAGAAAATCAGATCGTCTGCTTAGTGAATGTCAATTTGCAGGTCAAGAGAAGACTATTTTTGTAAATTTACCACTAGAATTACTGTCTCGATCATCGAGCCAGTCATTCCAGTAGTCAGTTTTCAAAAACAGTCTGCTCTTGGTCTACAAATTGACATTCCTCAAGACCCACTACTGCAGCCACATGTACCCACCAATACACATATACACCACCTTCACTCGAATAAACATTAGGAAATACATGTAAATTAAAAGAATTTGAGCATTATAAAGTTTCAACTTGTTCAAGTAGTTTCAAATTATTCAATGGAGGATTCCAGTTTATCCATTAATCATTCGACGTCATAATCAACTACGTGACATATAGGCTGACAGCAGAATCAATGGCGGAATGAATGATGAATTTAACATCGTCACGAATGCTTAATTGATGACGGACTAACCTTTTTTTGGTGAATTGTATGACTTTACTATTTAATAAACATGCTGATGAATATTTTGAAATTAATTTGACTGGGCGTTGTTCTGCCATAGGCCATTCAAACTAGTTTCAAAATATTCAACAGCTTAATGTACCTGTATAGTTTTCTGGAAAGTGATAGTCAGGGAGTTCAGGGATCGGGAGAAGTGTGGGTGGATCTTAGCTAAAGATGGTCGGGGCATAGCTAAAACTGGATTCCTCCATTATTAGCTCACCTGGTCAGAATGGCCAAGTGAGCTTATGCGAAGGTGACCGTCCGTCGTCTGTGTGTCGTCTGTCATCAGTCATCTGTCGTCCATCAACTTTTTCTTTAAACGACTTCTTCTCAAGAACCACTTGGCCGATTTCAATTATATTTGGCAGGAAGCATCCCTAGGGCATAGAGATTCAAGTTTGTTCAAACGAAGCGGATCGGCCAAAATGGCTGATTTTTAGAAACACTTTAAAAAATCTGCTCCGAAACCACTAGAGGAATTGATTCAAAACTTATAGCACATCATCTGTGGCAACGGTAGACCCAATTTTGTTCAAGGCAACCTGATTTGCCGGTTTGCTTGGTGGCCATCTTGGATGACCTAGTTTTCGCGAAAATGACTTCTCCCGAACTGCTGAAGGGATAGAGCTGAAATTTTGTAAATATGCTTAGGGACCACGGGCGTTTCAAGTTTGTTCAAGGGAAGTTTGTTCATTAAAAAACATGGCCGCCATCAACCAATCAATATTTAGCATTTCTTGGTCATATTGGTTTTTTTGTATTTGATGTATTTTGATGGCGAAAATTGCTTTGTATATGCTTATCAGTGTGGCCAGTTCAAATATCCCACTTTCGAGACTGTCCGCTAAACGGTTTTCCTGCCATCTTGGGTTTTTTTCCTGCCATAGTCTCCTATAGTAAAGCAATGGGCCCATACTAAAGCAATTGGAAATTTAAAATGTCTTCTCGAGAACTACTAGGCCGATTTGAATTATATCCGGCAGGAAGGATCCTTATGGCATAGAGATTTAATTTTGCTCAAACGAAGCCGATCGGCCGATTTAGCCGGTGGCCATCTTGGATTTCGGCCGATTTTTAGAAATGCCTTTAAAAATCTCGTTCTCTGAAACCGCTTGGGGAATTGATTCAAAACTTATGAAACCTCATCTAGGCAAAGAGGTAAGCCAAGTTTGTTCAAGACAACTTGATTGACTGAATGGTTCGGCAGGCATCTTGGATAACTTAGTTTTCCCGAAAACGACTTCTCCAGAACCGCTGAATGGATCAGGCCAAAATTTGAGAGATATGATTAGGGACTAAGGGCCATTAAAGTTTGTTCAAGGGAAGTTGCTCAGTCAAATGGCCGCCGTGGGCCAATCAAAATGTAGTGTGTTTAGAGGCCATATTGGATTTTTTTATTTGATGGATTTTGAGGCCGAAATTGGTTTATATAGGTTTTTGGGTATTCTGATCTCAAATTTGCAATTTTCAAAACTGTCGGATAAACGGTTTTGGGGGCCATCTTGGATCAGTTTCCGGCCAGCAGCTTCCATACTAAAGCAATGAAAAATTTTAAATGTCTTCTCAAGAACTGCTGGGCCGATTTCAATTATATATGGCAGGAAGCATCCTTAGGTCATAGAGATTCCATTTTGTTCAAACGAAGCCGATCGGCCAATTTGGCCGGTGGCCACCTTGGATTTTGGCTGATTTTTTTAAATTTATTTTAAAATCTCCAAAACCATTCGAGGGATCAATTCAGACATCATGAAATATGATCTATGGTAAGAGCTGACCCAAATTTGTTCAAGGGAACTTGATTGACTAAATGGTTCAGCGGCCATCTTGGATGACCTCATTTTCTCAAAATCGACGCCTTCCCCAGAACCGCTGAAGCGTTCAGGCCGAAATTTGTAATATATGATTACGGACTAAGAACCATTAAAGTTTGTTCAAGAGAAGTTGATCCGTCAAAAAAACTGGCCGATCTTCTCCAAAACCGCTTGGGGGATCAATTCAAAATGCATGAAATATCATCTAGGGCAAGAGCTGCACCAAGTTTGTTCAAAGGAACTTGATTGGCCAAATGGTTTGGTGGCAATCTTGGATAACCAAATTTTTGCCAAAATGACTCCAGAACCACTGAGCGGATTGGGGCGAAATTTGGGAGATATGGTTAGGCACTGAGTGCCATTAAGTTTTTTCAAGGGAGGTGCTACGTCAGAAACATGGCTGCAGTGGACCAATCAAAATGTAGCATGTTTGGCGGCCATATTAGACTTGCAAAAATGTCCACAAACTCATTTTGAAGACTACTAAACCACCCACCAACAATTGTGACAAAAATGCATAATGGTCCAGGTGAGCGACACAGGCCCCTTGGGCCTCTTGTCTATTTCTTACATTGCAATAACATGCATATATCTGGTCTGTGCAGAATGTACGATAGAAATTGGGCAAATGGAAGGGAGAAAATACTGTGAAATTTTTGTGTGTTCAGATAATGCCTCTTCCGATCGCTACCATTGCTGTCACGCTGCGGGAGTACATACCGTGGCTTTACCTTGGATTGATGCCTTCAGCAAGTATGCGATGTCAGGTAGGTAGTAACGGATATATGTACGGAATGACATTTGATCTTATTTAGGTGTAATTTAGCTCATGAAGTAAAATGTATATATATGATTATGGACTAAGGGCTATTAAAGTTTGTTCATGGGAAGTTGATAGGTAAAAAACATGGCCGCCATGGACCAATCAAATTTTAGCGTGTTTGGCTGCCATATTCAATTTTTTTATTTGATGGATTTTGAAGCCGAAATTGGTTTTCTTAACTCCGCTTACTTGTCAGTGAGCTGTCGTATAACGATAACCCCATCCGTCTTCCGTATGTCCGTCCATCCATCTGTTTGTCCGTCACCAACAATGGCGCCTCATTTTGTTATTTCTTGACAGATTGATACCAAACTTGGTCACAATGTTAATGACGGCATCTAATATCTGTGTTGTGAAAATGAAACTGATAGGACGTCAAATGCCAGAGTTATCACTCCTTAAATATTTGCAGTCTCACTTTCATAGGGCAAATAATGGTTTGTTCCCACCGTCCATTGATTTATCACCATGTCAGATTTTATTGCCAAACTAGATATTAAATTCCAATTAACAGATTAATCTTTCCAATACTGCAGAAATATTTAAGATATGTATTATGTGCTCTGACATCTATGCTCTTAAAAATATTTGAAATGTATTTGATTGAAAGTTGTTGCTGCCTTAGGCAGCAATGAAAGTTGTTGCTGCCTAAGGCAGCAATGACTTTCAGTCAAATTATTTTCTAAATCAACTCCAGCTCACCCTACACTTGCTGCTAACTCGGTGATTCAGCCAGATGTGCATGTGTTAAATGGATTGTGTGGTGGTGGGGAATAACCTGCTATAAAGACCAT
Organism: Chaetoderma sp. LZ-2023a; assembly: GCA_034401795.1. Lineage (NCBI taxonomy): Eukaryota > Metazoa > Mollusca > Caudofoveata > Chaetodermatida > Chaetodermatidae > Chaetoderma > Chaetoderma sp. LZ-2023a. Next base: position 179,859,098 of record CM067370.1, on the reverse strand, counting down.
CTACCTGCCTTTAGAGACCATTTTCTTCAAATTGTATTTAAACCTCTAGTAACCATCTGACTGAGTTTTTGCAGACGACATATTCCAAAGGTTATATCTCTGAACCTGATCAATATTTTGAAAACAATTGGACTGAAAGTTGTTGGTGGCTAAGCCGCCAACAACTTTCAGTCGAATTGTTTTCAAAATATTCAATAAGTCAAGAGCTTTTGAAAATTTTAGTTATAGGCTGCACTGGCTCGCAGCAGTGAGACAGTTAAGAAACCAGGTGTTGTTAGCACGGATGTCCTCTATTTTCACTTAAACATTGTTCAAAATTACTAATGCAAAAAAAACAGTCCAGAGATTGTTGTCAATATCTCGAAAACTAAATCATTTGACTGAAAGTCATTGGAAGTGACACTAATGGATGTAAAACTTAAGTAAGATTAGTTGAAATGCCAATGTTCCAGGTGAGCGATACAGGCCCAATGGGCCTTTTGTATATTTAACTAATAACATTTGAACTGCATGTCAATAAACAATAACTTAACAAACAACCTACATTGACAACCTTGTATGATTAGCATTTCCAAAGACCACGACATTAGAAATTAGCAAAGACCACTGCATTAGTTTTTCTATTAAACCCTAACTTGACTTTGGACGAATTGAAAAATTACGAGTTACTGGGACGAGTTTGCTCAAGGACGACTTGACCTACTTCGGTATAATGCGCAGGTGTTTTTTATAATGTAACTGGAATGACTAAATATAGTGGAATACATAGGTTAAGATCAGACAAAACAATAATTTATCAAAAATAATCTGTATAAATCAGATTAAACTGCGTAATTAGTGAAAATATGTCAGCCGATAACCGGATGTGTCTAATTCATAGGGAGTAACTATGTAACGCGATTGCTGATTGGTTGAAGCATAGATAACGCATAAGCGTGTATCCAATAAGGACGCTTGTATCGGGGAGCTTTGAGCTATACGCTGTTTGAAAAAAATCAATATTTTAACGTATGCCTACCTGTAGATCGACGATATCGTTGAACATCGCTGCTGGGATGAGCTTTTTAGTTGAGAAATTGGGAACACCTAACGATCGAATATTGTTAAACATTATAAACACTAATCCATCAGTCAATCAATCAGCCGCTATTGCTAAATAAAAGATGGCTTATAGCGCGTATTGATACCGTTATTCAAACAGCAATACAAAGACACCGCCGCTAATCCGTCAAATGGCCATTCAAATGTAAAAGATATCACAATATCTTCCTTTAATCCTTCATCCATTTAGATATTTTGATAAGAAAATACGAAAAAATATTTTGCCTGTAAGTCATTGCTGCTTTAGGCAAGTATGCATGCACAAATTAATTTCAAAATATTCAGCAGATTAGTGATAACAGCTTTGTGATCTGTCCAATGTTCTAAGCTGTGAAAGGGTTAAGACGCCCACACGTTTGTATACGCTTGATCAGTTGTATTGGATTTCTCAAAGCGTGGGTTCCTCTAGAGGGAGATTCCGCTGTTATCCAATCAAATACTGACACGTCACGCTGACGTTTAGCACAACAGACAGAAACATGGCGGGTATTTTTGCAATTTGTAGGCCAAACAAGGCGACTAACATCGGGCTTGTAAACTCATTATTTATAAAAATTTGATCAAATGGAATATTACGGATGATTTGGGGATTGTGTTTACAATTAAATGTGATGGTTGAATCTGATTTATGGACATTAACAACTGTGCAAGAAAACATACAACAAATCGTAGTCTTAAACAACGCAGTAAGTGCGTTTTTATTGAACATACAATACATTAGGTATATTTTTTAAAGTAAAACCATGCACAGATAAATATACACACACGATAATATAATCGATAATTAAGCACACGCAAAGTTACCAGTTTCCGTTACACTTTTTCACTGCGTCCATCGTGCGTCCTCCGGGAGGATGCAGAGGGTTAATTTTTATGCGTCCCTCTGCCATTTTTATGCGTAGAAACGCGCAAAAGGATGCATAAGGGCAACTCTGGTGGCACTTAACCGTTTCAATGATGAATCCCTGCAAAAATATATTCTTTACTGTATAAAGCTTATTCTGTTGAACATATTAAAATTAATTTACCTTTAAGCAATTGCTGCCTCGGGCAGAAACACCTTTCTGTCAAATTAATTTTAAAATATTCAACAGTTTTCCTGTATGGCTGCCTTGAAAATGAGATATGGGGAATTCAACAGTGAAGGAGTTAAAGGTACATTGGCTGATAGATCTATAATTTATGTAAGAATTCAGTGTATACACTGCTTCTAGTGGGTCAATACTAGCATTTGATCTTCAATTCTTATAAATATGGACACTCAATAGCCAAGAAGATCAGAATTAGAAATTCCAAAACTATTTAAAAACGTAAATAGAAATTTAGTGGCAGATTTCACTTAGGCTTGCGCAATTACGTGATTAAATCAAAAATCGTGATTATGTTTTAAGTCGTGAATTCATATGATTAAAAATTAACTAATCGAATAATCGTGAATATTTTCTATTGCATAAAATATTTCAAAACCTAACTTTCAATTACTTTTTAATGCGATCGGTAATGAAAAATGACATTTTGCTTAGTGAATGTGTCTCAAGCCAGGCATTCTAGTAATACATTTTGAAAATAGTTTTCTCTTGCCCTGCAAATGGACTTTTGTAAACACCATTGCAATTTTCGTCATTGATATTCTTTTGTTGTTGTGTCTTGGTAATTTGTATCTAAGCTGATTAATCGAGTAATCACAATTATTTTTTAATAATCGATCGTGATCACGCAATGCAATAATCGCACAAGCCTAATTTCACTACCGTTTCATAGAGAACACCAGAATATTTGTTTACATCACTGAGAACACCAGAGTATTCGCATACGTCACAGAGAACACCAGAGCATTCGCTTATGTCACAGAGAACAACAGAATATTTGCTTACATCACAGAGAACATCAGAATATTTGCTTACGTCACAGAGAACATCAGAATATTCGCTTACGTCACAGAGAACACCAGAATATTCGCTTACGTCACAGAGAGCACGAGAGTATTCGCTTATGTCACAGAGAACACCAGCGTATTCTCTTACGTCACAGAGAACACCAGAATATTCGCTTATGTCACAGAGAACACCAGAATATTCGCTTACGCTACAGAGAACACCAGAATATTCGCTTACGTTACAGAGAACACCAGAATATTCGCTTGTCACAGAGAACACCAGAATATTTGCTTACATCACAGAGAACACCAGAATATTCGCTTACATCACAGAGAACACCAGAATATTCGCTTACGTCACAGAGAACACCAGAATATTCGCTTGCGTCACAGAGAACACCAGAATATTCGCTTACGTCACAGAGAACACCAGAACATTCGCTTATGTCACAGAGAACAACAGAATATTTGCTTACATCGCAGAGAACATCAGAATATTTGCTTACGTCGCAGAGAACACCAGAATATTCGCTTACGTCACAGAGAACACCAGAATATTCGCTTACGTCACAGAGAACACCAGAGTATTCGCTTACGTCACAGAGAACACCATAGTATTCGCTTACGTCACAGAGAACACCAGAATATTCGCTTACGTCACAGAGAACACCAGAGTATTCGCTTACGTCACAGAGAACACCAGAATATTCGCTTACGTCACAGAGAACACCAGAGTATTCGCTTACGTCACAGAGAACACCAGAGTATTCGCTTACGTCACAGAGAACACCAGAATATTCGCTTACGTCACAGAGAACACCAGAATATTCGCTTACGTCACAGAGAACACCAGAGTATTCGCTTACGTCACAGAGAACACCAGAGTATTCGCTTACGTCACAGAGAACACCAGAGTATTCGCTTATGTCACAGAGAACACCAGAGTATTCTCTTATGTCATAGAGAACACCAGAATAATCGCTTACATCACAGAGAACACCAGAATATTCGCTTACGTCACAGAGAACACCAGAGTATTCGCTTACGTCACAGAGAACACCAGAGTATTTGCTTACGTCACAGAGCACACCAGAGTATTCGCTTACGTCACAGAGAACACCAGAGTATTTGCTTACGTCACAGAGAACACCAGAGTATTTGCTTACATCACAGAGCACACCAGAGTATTCACTTATGTCACAGAGAACACCAGAATATTCGCTTATGTCGCAGAGAACACCAGAGTATTCGCATACGATTATTAGTGTGATTTGTTGACTCAGGGTATGCATGCTATAAATGATATGTTGTTGTTAAACTGGTTATGTCATAGGCCGATTTTGAAGTGTCCCTATATTTTTTGCTGTTTGGCTCATCAGTACTGAATCCTTTTTTAGGTTTTGTGAGCAATGGGGATTATAGAACTTGTGGCGCCAGTATTTTATCTGAAATTCTCAAACTGTCTAGACATATTTAATATTGTTTTACGTTCTTAACTGTGGGAATGTTTTGTATTTAAAATAATTCCTTACACGAATAAACTGCAGACTGAAAAATATTCTTCAGTTACAAGAGACTTCAGTTACCTGAAAAATGTAACAAAGTTACAGTCAATTACAGTTACCCCAGCCCTGTCTGCAGTGTGCACAAATGTTTTCATAAAAATAGCAAATAATAACATATATGGGTGACCAGTGCGGCACATCTGCCTTAAAAACAGTATGCAGTAACCAGGGTTGGGGTCAATTCCAATAGAAATTGGAGTTAATTCCAATTCAATTCCAGAATTGGAATTGGAATTTATAAATCTGAGTGCTCAGGAATTGGAATTGATAAATTTTAAGACAACGGAATTGGAATTGGATTTGGAATTGATAATTTGAATTGACCAGAATTGATAAATTCCAATTCAATTCTAATCAATTCCAGTCATATTTGTCATAGATTTACTGAACATTATTGGCTATGGAATGTACAGGTAATATCTGTAAATTATACACTGCTCTTTCTATGCCCGTCATGCATTTCATCCTAAATGATCTATATGATACGATTTACCACATTCCATTCTAAATGCATGTTGATGATATTTATTATGCCAGCTGTTATTAGATGCTTTATTGGATATTTTAAAATTAGTTTGACTGAATATTTTTGTCTCCTATGGCTGCAACAGTTCTATTAAAATTAATTTTAACAACTTAGTTATATGTTTGGTTTGAAGACTTAGAATTGGAGATACTGATAATTCAGTGATGAGCAAGTTAGCCCTTAACCCTTTAACACCTAAGCCGGCCAAAACACATGCAATGAGTTTCTGAAATGTCCATTGGCAGGCCAATGGAAGACTATTTTTGAAAATTTACCATTGGAGTAGCTAGCTGGATAACTGAGCCAGTTATTCTAGTGGTAAATTTTCAAAAAGAATCTCACTCTGAATTGACAAAATAAAGATCTGATAAATGCTATGAACTTTAATACATTATTGAATTAACTCAATTCTCCCTGACCAGTGACCAATTAAGTCTTTTATCCTATGTGAGCTTTCTACCTCCTTTATTCAATCAAAGCTGCTGATCTTGAACTTATTTCATTCTGCAATCCCTGGAAACAGGTTTTCATCTCTATGAAATCATGCCATCTTTAAAATCATACAAATTAGTTAAAATGATTTCAAATATATAAGCTAGAAACCAAGATAACCAAATTGTGTTAAAATTATTCATCATGATGTTAGCAAGTGTTCAGTAAAGTAATAATTATCATCTGCATGGAATGAAATGTGTGAAGAAAGAAATACATTACAAGATAATTGCCCTGTAATTATACCCTCCTACATAACAAAGGTATCATTGAACAACCCCCCTCTGTGAAATATCTAGGCTTTTACAACACAGAAGCCTGGACTAGAGGTGTTATTCAAACTCTACATACATGTGCTCAGTACTCTCACTCAGCACTGTACTATATACATTGTATTCTAATGCTTTCTAATGCAAACATTTAGATAGCAAGGTTTACATGTATCTATAATAATTAGACATGGTATTAACCGTTAGTCATATTCATCAGAAAAAACTCGGCATTAAGCTATAATTAAGTCAAATGAACTAAAAATATAATTTGCTAAATGTTGACTTTTTGGACAATAATTTGACTGAAAGATATTATTAGAGCTTACAGACTGTTATTAGATGCTTTAATAGTGAATATTTTTTCATTAATTAACCTTATTATAGACTACTTATTGGCAACAACAGTTTTTATTCTAATTGTATTAAATATTAACGGAAAAGCCAGCCAAAAATGCCTTCCGAACTGGTCTTGAGGAAGCATCATATGTATGCTAAGAGACTATTTTTGAAAATTTACCAGTGGAATGACTGATTCCATAACTGAGCCAGTCATTGCATTGTTAAATTAAAAAAAATAATCTTCTCTCATCCTGCAAATGGACATTTGCTAATGATAAATCTAGTTTTTCTATGCCAATCTTGGCCATTAAAGGGTTAAAATATAACAATGTTGATCTCATGTAGATACATGTATTGGTATGGAATTGGACTTGGAATTAATCAAATGGAATTGGAATTGAACTTGTCTGGGTGGAATTGGAATTGATAAAATGAATTGATGTGGAAACAGAATTGAAATTGATAAAATGGAATTGACCCCATCCCTAGCAGTAACAATACATCGAGTCCACATCATTACCAAAATAAATTAGATTTTTCCAAAACTGTTTTATATCTACCAGGGAATGTCACTAACATTTTATGTTTTTATTTAAAGGGATGCTAATCTCATCTCAAATGTTGTATTGCGCCAATAGATTATGGTTTATATATTCCATATCATTCATACCCTGTCACATTCCCTTATCTGTATCACAATTATCTGCTTTGTAATATTGTGCAAATGTTGAACTGTGATCGCCACCATTTTGTCTCCTCAAGCGATAGTGTGTGATGTCATGTAAGTGCCAGTGCATTACATTCTTTATTATGTATTAATCATCTTGTTGAATATTTTAAAACTAATTTGACTGGAAGTTGTTGTTGCCAATGGCAGCAACAACTTCCTGTCAAATTAGTTTCAAAATATTCAACAGCTTACCTGTATGCTTGCTTTTATACCACATTGTCAAGCTATAGTTGGCACCTCTATGACTGAGCACGTATACCGAGGCAGACGCGCTAGGTTTTTTCTGATTGGTTGAAAAGTAAATCATGACAGCCATCATAAGCTGTAGAAATGTACCAACATTTAGCTACATGTGTACTAAAACATGAATATCTTTCTTTGACGGGATGATAAAAGTGTAGAATTCCATGCATAGTTTATGAGTGGCCTATTAGATTCTCTGTATCGATATTATGGGATGAGGTTAGTTATCCTTTAAGCAGTATACTGTTTATCATCCCATATTCTCTTTCAGAGAGTGAAACTGATGAAGCGGAACCACCGTGTTCTAAAAGTATTGTTGAACATTTAATTTGTACAAGACCACTGCAGCAGAGGTTTGTGTACAATTTTTATAATTTTAGCCCACACATGGATGACCTTGTATAAGAATGCTGTCATCTAAAATGACCTTTCCTCTGAGAAATGAATGAAACTTTATATTTTCTGTCACATATAAATGCACAATATAGGCACAATGATTTTGAAAAAAATCTTTTTAAATTCATTTAAAGTTTACGGTTTACATTGATGTACAATTAATGGAGAAATCTGGTTTTAGCTATGCCCTGCCCGTCTTTAGCTAAGCTCCACCCACACTTCGCCTGTGTTGGGCGAACTTTCTGAACTCCCAGACTATCAATTTCCCGAAAACTGTACAGGTAAGCTGGTGAATATTTTGAAACTAATTTGACTCGGTGCTGTTCGAGGCACAAATAGTGCCCAGTCACATTAGTTTCAAAATTTTCAACATGTTTATTAAATAGTTAAGACATACGGTACAATTCATATAACAACGCTTAATCCATCATCAATTAGCGTTCACGACGAACTTGGCTATGTCATTCGTGACGTAATTGATTATGACATCATCCTACACATCACGTAGTTGCTTATGATGTTTGACTGAGAAACGGGAATCCTCCATTGGATTTATTGGTTTGATCAGTCGGCATTGAGAGTACATGTTCAGTTCTCCATGAATCTGAATGTCATTTTATTTGATACATATCTATTTTAACAAAACATTCATGCAGCACAAATTCATTCTGTATTTTGCTATAATTATTACCATTTTCTGTTTGTTCCAGTCCACCTGCTCCAGTTCTAGGCCTCTCTGTGGTAACTGACCATAGCTTGGGCATCACATTGCTAGCATTGACCAGTGACCTGGAGTTCTTTGCCTTGCCGCTTAGGTAAGTGGGTGTAGAATTTTGAAACATCCATTTTTGGCTATGGCCCACCCATGTCTAGCTAAATTTCAATGTAAGTAAGTATAGCTGTTGAATATTTTGGAACTAATTTGACGGGGGACTGCTGTTGCCTATTGCGGCAACAGATCCCAGTCAAATTAGTTTCAAGATATTCAATAGAATGTTTATTAAATTGTAAATTCATCAAAGACATATGATTCACACACTGGTGACAGACTCTTTATACCCTGGTGAAAAAATTTGCGGGGTAATATGTGATGGCGTTTACGGGCGGGCGGGTGACAGAGTGGTTTCCGCGCAATAACTCTGCTACCGTTTATCGGATCGCTTTGAAACTTCATAGGATGATTGGACTAGGTCTGAGGAAGAAACTTATGGAAACTGAAGATGATCCGAAATCCAAGATAACCGCCAGCCACCGGCGGCCATCTTGAAAATGGTTTCCGACATCCAAGATGGCAGGTGGCCATCTTGAAAATTGGGTTCCTCATGCTAACTCTGTTGCCATTTATCCAATCGGTTTGAAACTTCATAGAATCGTTGGACGAGGTATGGGGAAGAAATCTAGAGAAATTGATGATGATCCAAGATGACGGCCATCTTGAAAATTTGTTTCCGGATGATAACTCTGGTACTGTTTATCGAATCGGGGGGGGGGGGGGGGGGGGATGTTTTTTTTTGGGGGTGGGGGGGGGGTTGGTTTTGTGGGGGGTGTACAACCCATGTGTTCAGGCCATTGAGCTCAGGTTTGTTTAAAGGTTATTGGCCGCGATATCATACTAAGGCTAATGGGTGATACCTGCTTGGGTTTGGGATCAGAGTTTCCCTTCTCCTCGATATACTATCTACTATGGCTAAGTCGTTGGAGCTAGGTAGCCAGAGGCAACCCATTGGAGTAAGTTGTCGGGGCAAAGTTATTGTTCTCTCTGTCACCTCAGCATTTCCAACCTGTTTTGAGGGTGAGTAGGTCTTTAATTTAGGCTTATTCATCCTTTAATGGCCAAACCGGACATTGCTAAGGAATGTCCATTTGCAGGCAAAGGGAAGACTATTTTTGAAAATTTACCACTTGAATGCCTGGCTCGATAACCGAGCCAGACATTCCAGTGGTAAATTTTCAAAAATAGTCTTTCTTCGCCTGCAAATGACTATTCAATAAGCAAATATTTAGATTTTCTTGACCAACTTTTACTATTAAAGGGTTAATGGAGCTGACGGTAATACTCAAAGCTGCGTTCAACGGCGTGAATGCACATTTTAAAATCATTGTTATTTAAATGTATAATTGTATCCGCAGAAAACATTACCAGATGGAGAGTATGTCACTCCTGTCAGCGTATCCTAGTCAAGGCGGCACATCGCCGTTACGGCAGGTGCTTCAGGAGCCATTTGACGAGCACATCAAAAATATACTACACAGAGAAGTCTCAAACCCTATTCTCAGGTACGTCATACAGTACAGATTAGAAGTCAGAAATACGGTAAATATTTCCAAAACAAAATAAAATGTACTGTTGAATATTTTGAACATAATTGGATTGGAAGACATTGCTGCCTAAGGCATTTTATGTTATTAGGCCCCTACCGGTAAAACCGGGGGACTATAGGTTTGCACTCTGTCTGTCCATCTGTCACAGTTGGTTTTCCGCACTTTTTTTCTCAGTCCTTCAAGGTATTCAACTGAGAATTGGTTTATTGCTTTGTTATGAGAAGTTACAGACCAAGTTCCAGTTTCAGGTGTATACATCAATTTTTTATGGAGTTATGCCCCCTTTCTAGTTAAGAAATACGAAAAATATCAGCTTTCCGCACTTTTTTTCCGCATTCCTTCAAGATATTTAAGCGAAAATCGGTGCATTGCTTTAGTATAAGAGCAAGTTCGAGTTTCAGACATTTTTGTCAATTTTTCATGGAGTTATGCCCCCTTTCGTCTTATGCAATACGTAAAATATTAGTTTTCCACACTTTTTCGCAGTCTCAAGATATTATACTGAGAATTGCTACATTGCTTTGTTATGAGAAGTTACAGACCAAGTTCGAGTTTCAGGCATATGGGCTTGACCACACTAAAGTGACCAAAAGTGTGACATGAAAGTCAGATTTTAGAAATGGGTATGAATAAAGTTAAACATGTTTTCTGTTAAGGAAAATGACTATCTACTGAAAAAAATCAAAAGAAGATAGTAATTTGTGGATTAAGCATAAAAATCAACAGAATATCAGATGCTGTCAGAAAGTTACGGTTGTGATTTTGACAATGAAAAATGAGAGACTATCTTTTGAAAAGCGACCAAAGTAACCCTTTATGCTACAAAACAAAAGTTACATACCATGGAATAAGATTAAGGCATTAAATTTAACTTTTGAGTAATTTTGCAAAGCTTTACAGGACAAATTGAAGGGGGGGTTACGGTTGTGATGTTCATATTTTTGACAAACTTCTATTCTTTTATTCAATTATCAATCTTGCACACAAGAAAAGTCTCTTCAAGAAAACTGAATAGCTTCTTATTATGCCGGGAATCGATTGCAAACACAACAAGAAGGAATTAATACAGGAATTGATAATTTTTGTTACGGTTGCGATGTTGACATTTGACGAAAGAAGGTCGTTACAGTTGCGATGTTTGACACTGACAGAACGATTTCATTAACAGGATAAGAATATAGAGTAAAGTTGGCGCATCTATCAATCAGTAAATCATTCTTTTGAAAGAACTAACAACAGAAGCCATGCTAATATAAATAAATGGCAAGCAACATGATCAAAATTATAGAAAACAGTATGGAAGAATGTTCCCGTTGCGACTTCAGTATGTTATCAGCTTGCTTTGCTTGAATTTTAATACTGTTCTTTACTGCCTTTTGTTCAAATTTGCAGTTGTTTTTAACATTGCTGTTTTGTACTAACATATTATACATGATTATGTTGTTTGGAATTCATACAAAGAGTAATTTATTCTACAAGCTGAAACAATTGGCAGAATGGTTTTCCAAGGAAGCATCCGTTCCACTAGGGTTGCACAATATCACCATTGACTGTCACAATATATCATGCATGAAGTTGTACATGTACAGCAATGGCTTCCAGTCAAATTATATTCCTAACAGCACCTTTCATGTAAAGATGATGGTAAAGGAAATTCATCACTGAAGGGGTTAAGCTGAATGAAGCAACACATTTTGTTTGTCATTCTAAATACAGCTCTGATTTTAGAAATAGCTTGCTGCCTAAGTTTTTACGATATAAAGAAGAGGACATTTTCTATTTTTTTAAACCGATTAGATGTACAATGAACTTTCAAACCATATCTTGAACTGTTAACAACCGTTCCTGTTGGTCCAAGTTCAGGTGGTCTGTTAACGTCCTGATGAGTCCAAAACAGACTGCATGGGCCCAATAACATTATGGATGAAACTATAACAACCTTATAAAACCTGTGCAGATTTGAATAATGCAAACTTTAACTAGTATCCTCGTTTCATATAGCTTTGAGGGCGATAAACACAATAAATTCTGAGAAATAAAGAAATATATCGTCCGACGGTATGGCCGTTATTCATGACACAATTCTGAGTTGTGGTCATGATTTTTGATTGAGAAAACTGCGCGTCAAGCGTCACGACCACCAAGGTCAAGGTTACATTTGCGACGGTAGTTGATGTCTCGAACTCGGTGACCTATGCTCAAGAGTTAAATATTGACATAAAATCGTGAGGTTATCGATTTCTACTGTGGATTTTAAAAATATATAGGAACTATTCATTAAAGGAAGCATAGTTTGCGTGGTCGTGACGATTGTTTTGGTCGTCACATGGAGTAAAAAATGTTGACAGACAGAACATTTCTTACCTTAGCTTTGGCGCCATTGTTTTCTCATCACCGTAAAAACAAAAGGCTCGGCGTGTCACATGACCGGTTTTACACCATCACGTGATGCTTGGTTCTTATTTCCTGGAGCCGTGCTATAAATTTATGGATTTCTTGTCCACTGTTACAGTTGTGATTTATTGACAGAAAGTTGACAGAACATTTCTTAGCTTTGGCGCCATTGTTTTCTCATCACCGTAAAAACAAAAGGCTCGGCGTGTCACATGACCGGTTTTACACCATCACGTGATGCTTGCTTCTTATTTCCTGGAGCCGTGCTATAAATTTATGGATTTCTTGTCCGCTGTTACGGTTGTGATTTATCGACAGAAAGTTGACAGAACATTTCTTACCTTAGCTTTGGCGCCATTGTTTTCTCATCACCGTAAAAACAAAAGGCTCGGCGTGTCACATGACTGGTTTTACACCATCAAGTGATGCTTGCTTCTTATTTCCTGGAGCTGTGCTATAAATTTATGGATTTCTTGTCCGCTGTTACGGTTGTGATTTATTGACGGAAAGTTGACCACTTAACTTTTTTCTCATAATTTAAACATAATCTAGCAATAATCAAAACTATCCAAGTGGCAGTGAATGAACAAAAGATATAAGAGATAGTATTTGGATAGAAAAGTACAGCCATACAGGTAAGGAATAGCAACTAAGCTAAAGTGAGATTTATACTAATTTTTGACGGAATGCATCACAACCATAACACACAACTTTGTAGTGAAATAAAAAAATTTTCTCTTGTAAATCATGACAAAAATGAGCATATTCATAGAAAGCTATGTCCTTTTCTTTAAAATGTTTAGGCTGAAATCCAAAATAACTCATTTAAAATGCTTCTTTAGCACTCTGAAAATTGGCTCATTCTCATGTCACACTTACCCGCTCTAATTTCACTCATATTTGTGGCTGTTAGTTGAATGAAAATAATTTTATTCTGCACTATTAGTTTCCGCCCTTTTTCTCGCAGTCTTTCAAGATATTTAACTGAAAATTGGTGCATTACTTTATTATGAGAAACTACAGACCAAGTTCGAGTTTCAGGTGTTTGCGTAACTTTTTTAATGGAGTTATGTCCCCTTTCGACTTATGAAATACAAACATATCAGCTTTCAAGACTTTCCTTCTCCATCACCATATATAACTGAGACTTGGTTTATTGCTATGTTATGAGAAGTTACAGATCATGTTCGAGCTTCAGCTGCTTTTGACAATTTTTAATGAAATTTTTGACTGTCAGTCTCTAAAGATTTATATCACAAGGTAGGGGACATGTATTGCAAAGCAATACTTACAGAATGCTTGTTATATAATTATACATTTTATGTTATTAACTATATGTCTGTGAGAAGGAACCACGACAGCATTAGATATAGGATTAACAGCATTCAAAATAAATGAAAAGATGTAGTTGCCCGCAGGGCACATATAATGCCATGTCGTGGATTTTGAGGTTGACCGCGGCAGATTAAGGTTACCCGTATATGTTAAGCTAAATGACAAAGAAAATTAGAATCACTGTTTCTTTGTCAAGTAAATTCTGAAGAATGACCACAATTATTGAGAAATGGCATTAAGCATACTGGCTACTCTTTCTAATAATTAAATAAATAAATGCCGTAAAACAAAGTTAGTCAGTAGGTATCAAAAACATACTATAATACTATTAGTCTGAGTAGTTATCATGGTTGCCCTGTGTACCATTAACAGCCAAAGTTTAGTGGCCCTTTTGAAAATCAAGTTGCCCCGGGCAACAGGGCAAATGGACAATTCGATCCCTGAACAAGCAGCCACAATGGATGAGATTTGGGTGATAATCCTGGTTATCTTTAATATTCAAAAATTTTGCATGACAGGACATTTTCAAGATGGTACATTAGATATGTAAATATCAAGACAAAAATAACCATAAACTCCATTAAGTACTACTGACTAGAGCTGGGCGGTCTGACGGTAGTACCGTGAGGACCGCGGTATACCGTAAACCGATACCGTGACCGTTGACATTTCCAAATACCGTGAATACCGTCCATGTTTGAGCAATATTTGGGAAATGATCCATGAAATCTGACTTGATCACGGGTAAATAGGTGCTAATAGTGCCAAAAATACAGGCATCCCTACCTATTAGCCGAGTTGAGGTGAAAGGGTTGTTGTAAAAACAAACATCAAGACGTCAATTACAAAATAATGACAAGCGGAATTGTATGTCAAACATACGTCTTGAAAGTCTCACGGTAAAATTGCTTTATTTAAAACATCTAAACTCATTCTCTGTCCGTCCGCCGGTAGTAACTACACTATAATATATTCCCTATTCCCGTTTCTATTATTTGTAATTTATTACTCTAAGCATTTTGTCACCGAACAAACACGCTAGAATAATAAAATAACATACAAACTGCGTGCTATTCAAACGCAACAGGAATCTCGCAAAGATGTATCTGATTGGTTGTTCATGAACTAGACAGTAGGAAAATACATTACCATGCTGAATTTATCAATGAAAATGTATTAAAACGTAGTATTTGTTCGCGCCATTTTGATCACGTGCTAATTTATTAAGTCGTTTTTTGGGGGGTTTTCTGGCTTGTTTTAAGAAATTTCCTTTAAGAATTAAATCCAGTTTAAGTAATGACACCTAAAAATTATAGTGTTTTATTTTTTGTAATTCATTTTTTAACTGGCTACACGTTGGATGTTCGCGGAAATAGCTTTTTACACGCATTGTTCACGTGAAGCATGGCGAGTAACGAGTCTGCACATCAGGTACTCGGTAATTATCAGAAGCTTTGGAATCGGCTATATTCTGTTCTGTTCTGTTCTGTTCTTGGAGTTTCCGCCAATGTCAATTATATTCAATGTCGTATCATTCGGCATGTGTATAGGCCTGTTTTTGCGAGTAACCGAATATACGACTCCAACAGAAATAAAAGATTACAACACTGGCCTCGTTTAAATACTCACAGATTTTGTCTGGACTCTGTTTATCAACGCGCTCGACCGCCAAAATTAAATTTACCGTTTGCTGGTCGCACGCATTAATAGCAAGACCAATCCAGATTGAAAATAGCGCACTCCAATGTCTCAAACAGAGGGTTATAGTTAGCGAGTCGACCACACACTTTGACCGATATTCCCGTGAATGATATTACGTCAATAAAAATAGTGACCTAATAAAATCATGAAATTAAACAGTCACAAACAATAGCCATAATGTTTTTCTTCTCAAAATCAGGAAGCCGATTTATGTGTTTTACCTATATTTACCGTTGATTGGAGATGGAAGTGAAAAGGAAATGAAAAAAATTGTTCTAATTTCGTGGCATGCCTCAACCTCAGCTGACGGTATACCGTGGTACCGCAGTATTTTTTCATGGTACCGATACCGTCATGTAAATGTCAATATCGCCCAGCTCTACTACTGACTACATATACATATATACACTATACACTCAGGCAAGGGAGGAAAATATTCAAGTTAAACCACTAGAGGCTTGCAAACGATGCGCATATGCTGAGTGCGCGAGACAGACTGCCCAGGGACAAAGCAATACCCAATCTACTCATGTGACTGGGCATGTCTTTTATTGTTCAGTATAAAAGAATTGGCGCGATTTTTTTACACTAAAAAGTTCTTCAGGAAATTGACTGAATTTTATGTGTTTGATGAACTTACAACAACAGCTCGAAGTGTAAGAAGAAATTAGGGTGTTGTTGATTATGATGGAAGAAGCCTATATGTATAGAGAATATAGTGTTGTTATTAGGATAGTGCTCTGGAGCTGTGCTTTTCCTTAGCATTTTAATAGTCAGGACTCGCTAAGAAAATTAAATTTTATGGTTAACCTTTTATTTAATCCTTGAATTTGGTCAATAAAATTGTAATTTTCTCAATAAATGTCCATATGCAGACCAAAAGAAGACAATTTTTTTTAATTTACTATAATGGCTGGGTTATCGAGCCAGTCATCCCATTGGTAAATTTTCAAAAATAGTCTTGTCTTGGTCCGTAAATGGACATTTCTCAACACCATTGTAGAATACATTTTTGGCTGATATGAGTATTAAATGGTTAATAAATGGCCGTTTGCTGGCCAAGTGCTAACTGAGGCAGCCATTTCAGTAGTAAATTTTCAAAAATAGTCTTCTCTTCGCTTGCAATTTAATTTTTTTGGACCAATCTTGATCAGTAAGGAATTACAATGTCTGGAACAAAGGATGTAATTTCATTCTAATGAAGGTTTTTATGTGAAACCTATCTCTTGTGCAATTTATGTTAATTACCATAATTAAGTTTTGTTTTCTTGTAGATCGAGCAAGACATCAGATTTGACACAACAGGAGTGTTTTCAGCTGCTGACCCGTGCTACACAGATATTCAGAGATGAATATCTCCTTAAACAGGATCTAGCACGTGAGAAAATTGAAAAGCGGTGAGTGTGAAGGGTTGGTGTCATAGGATGAGGAATCCGAGAAAAATAAGGATGCCGCAATGTAGCGATTCAACTTGCAAATGTATAATGCGTATAACTGTTCAATTTTTAAATCACATCTGCTAGGTAATTATGTGTAGTTTCAGGAAAAGAAAAATAGGATACCTTTTTAGGCCAACTTTACGAAGTAAAACAAGCTATCGCGATACCCTGCACGTCGTCCGGCGGCGGCGTTGTCTTCCAATTGCGATTAGCTCAACTTTTCTGTTTATATCTCAGGTTTGGTTAATCATACTGGACCCAAACTTAGGCGCATGCTTCCTTATAATATTATACAGCATCTCAGGATGACCTTCCTGTCAAAAGGTCAAGGTCACTGTGACTTTGGTAAAAACCTTGTTTTTTCGACATTAACATTTTCTGTTTAGCTCAACTTTTCTGTTTATATCTCAGGTTTGGTTAATGACACTGGAGCCAAACTTGAACACATGCCTCCGTATAATGAACCTGACATCACACAATTATGTTGAGGTCAAAAAGTCATGGTCAATGTGACCTTGGTAAAAAACTTTTTTCAACATTACCATTTTGCGTTTAGCTTGACTTTTCTGATTATATCTCAGGTTTGGTTAATCATACTGGACCCAAACTTGGACACAAGACTCCTCATAATGACACGGCATCACACACTGATGTTTAGGTCAAAAGGTCAACGGTCAGGGTCACTTACATACATGGCGACTCTGTCATCCATCCGTCAACCTTTGTTTAAAAGCGCTACTTCTCATTAACCACTTGGCGGATTTCAACCTAATTTAGCTGGAATGACCTTATGGTGCTATGCTTCAGAACATATATACAGAATTTTAATTGGTCAAGATTTTTGGTGAAAACCTTTTACCAGAAATTGTCAATGCGCTACTCCTCATTAACCACTTGGCAGATTTCAACTTACTTTGGTTGAAAGAACCTTATGGGGATATGCTTAGAATCTATATACAGAATTTTGATTGGTCAAGTTTTTGGTGAAAACCGTAGATCTTAAGAAAGATTTACGGAAATTGTTGAAGGGGTACTCATCATTAACCGCTTAAAAGATTTCAACCCTAGTTGGCAAGACAGACCCTGTCACGGTAGGCTCCAGAACATCTATTCAGAATTTCAATAGGTTTCACCGGAAATTGTCAAAATGGGTCTTCTCCATAACTGCTTGGTGGATTTTATCCAAATTTGGGTGGGAGGATTCTATGGTCATAGGCTCTAGAACTTCTAGTCAGAACTTTGGATAGTAAATTTTTTTGTGCCTATTTGGACATTTTTAAAACTTTCCAGAACCGTTTAAAACACTACCCCTTAATTGGTGGGCCAATTTCAGTGAAATTTGGGTGGAACGATCCTAAGGTGATAGGCTTCAACATATCAAACAAGAATTTCGATTGCCCATTTCTTTGGTGGGCATCTTGGATTTGTTAAAAAATTATCCATCATGTCTACCAGACGAGTATTTAAATGCAAATGGTTCAAATCCTGATGGCCCAGGTTAGCGTTACAGGCCCTTGGGCCGCTTGGTGATAAGGCCTATATTTATTTTTTATGTTTGAAGTCCAGCTTCATAGTTCATTGCAAAGTCGTAAAGTCCAGCTTCATGGTTGCATTGCAACCACATTTCTGGTTCATTCAATACTGTAATTTACTAATTTCAGAAAATGAAAAATAGGATACCTTTTCATTTAATACTGTTCCAAACCAAAATTAAACTGATTAAATTTAATGGCGATAGAGAATGTGTACTCCACTAATGCAAGAGAAACCTGCAAGTCATCTGTCCATTTACAGACCAAGAGAATATTTTTGAAAACTCAGAAATGACTGCCTCGTTTCAATGTCGGTCCGTGTCTCAATTTCAAGACAATTATACAAGAATGTGTAAAATATCTTAAAACTTAATTATAATTAATTCAAAGTTTCTCATAAAACAAACGGAGAGTTGAATATTTTGAAACTAATTTGCCTGGGAGATATTACTGCTTATACAACAGGTTCCAGTCAAATTACTCAAGACACCAGTAGAGGGTAGTTTTGGTCAGCTTGACCAGTAAAGGGTTAATACTTAATCTCCTCATTTGCAGTGTCTCTCTCCTGAATAACCATAAAATCCAGCAACAACATGATCTGCAGCATTTGGAAGAGCTCCGGAACATATTGAGTGAAAATGCGGAAAGTGTGGCAGAAAAATATGAAGATATCCAGACACAACAAGAGAAGCTGCTACAAAGGTAGACCCGGGCAGATTATACCTAGTAGGCTTTATTTATGTATCCGCTGTTGCAATTTAAATACCATCCACTTCAGTTCTGAGGTTCAGTTGATTGTTGACAATGATCAATCACAAGGGACCACCCTACCCATTTGCCAAAATAGAGGTACATGTATCCATTGCTAACGATGCCCCGTCCACGCTTTTTCCTTGTTGGAAGCGATCGAACCCTGAATTCCCAGAATCCCAATATCACGGTAACTATTACTATACAAGTAAGTTATTGAATATTTTGAAACTAATTTGACTCGGTGCTGTGCTGCCTAATTACTGTCAAATTAGTTTCAAATTATTCAACAGAATGTATTTATATTAAATATTAAATATGTTAATCTATCAAACACATACAATTCGTACACATGACAGCCTATTCCATCTTCATGGTGAAGTATTCTCTGTCTATTATGATTGTGACGCGAGCCTACATGTCATGTAATTCATCTTTCCAGAGTTTCCATCCATCATCTGACTTCGTATGACATCATAATCAGCTCAGCGCGTGTACATGCATGATGACGTCACAATCATTATGTCACAAAGGGTTCCATATAGACCATCATCAAATCTCAAATAGTCAGATACGTTGTATGAATTGTATGTCTTTGTAATTCTTTGCTATTTAATAAACATGTTGAATATTTTGAAACTAATCTGACTGGGTGCTGTTGTTGCCTTAGGCTTGCAACAGCACCCAGTCAGATTAGTTTCAAAATATTCAACAGCTTACCTGTGTAGTTTTTTTGGAAATTGATAGGATTCACCTATTAGAACCTGGTTAATAGAAAACAGATATGGTAAAATATTTGTCTAATAATACAATTTATACAGGAGCTGAAAGTTCCTGAGTGTCTATGTTCCGGGACCTGGCTAATGTTTGTCTAGGTTC
Source organism: Chaetoderma sp. LZ-2023a (assembly GCA_034401795.1). NCBI lineage: Eukaryota > Metazoa > Mollusca > Caudofoveata > Chaetodermatida > Chaetodermatidae > Chaetoderma > Chaetoderma sp. LZ-2023a. Next base: position 179,839,206 of record CM067370.1, on the reverse strand, counting down.
TGCAACAATAACTAATTTGTCGTATATCGGTTTTGAGCCCTACATATTACGTCCGAGTTCTTGTTGCTTCGGCTGTCAATAATTACACAAATAACCAAGTATCACAATGAAATTTTTACAGCTTGACTGGAAATATAATATTAACGATCATTGCAAATGGCTATTTTTCTAGAAAAATTATGCATTTTTCTTCTAACCACATGAAAATCTGAAATTGAAATCTTCAAATTCTTACACACTCAGTTAGTAGAGTCACAATTTAAAACTCGATCAATGTGTTATGCGTCTTTATTCCCAAGGGTAATGATTATGTGTTATAAAGAAATCTTGAATGCAGAAGACGAATACCAGTCATTCCGTACCCAGACCAAACTGTCCCAGTCAATCCGTTCATAGCCTATTGGAGAATCTGTACCCTAAATCTGGATATTCCGTACCTAACTAATTGGATATTCCATACCATCATAATGGTTGATCCGTACAATAAAGTGTTCTGAACATAATTGTCAGCAATGTCTTCCCATCCAATTATGTTGGAAATGTGTTAAGTTATTTCTGATATGTATTGTAGGTCGAATTGTTATTAGATCGCTCAAAATTAATTAATGTGTAATAACAACGTACTGGGCATGTCCGCCTATAGTAGGCATGTTGGTCCAGGTAAAGGGTGTTCCCTAACCTGCTAGATTGATGCCTATAGGTTCCATCATGTGGAGCTGGTGTATCCAATGGCATTCCTTTTGTCTCCTCCACGGTGTGGCGTTTTCATCATCGGGGTCTGATGAGAGAACCTGTATGATTCTGAACTGCACGTCTGTTCGTGAGTGTCCAGGTTTGTTGAAATGCCTGGCGACTGGGGTGTCGTATCTCTCACTTTTGTGGAGGTTTGATATAGATCTCAGGTGTTCCTGAATTCGGATCTTAAAGGTGCGCAGGGATTCTCCCATGTATTGTTTGTTGCATTTGCTACAAGTTAGGAGGTAGACGATGGTTCTAGTTTGGCAGTTACCTATGATTTTGTCCTTGTAGGTTAGGCCCATGTGGGAGCTTGTGAAGAATCTGTTTTTCTCCATCCTGTGGCAGATGGTACAGTTTTTTGTTTTGCATGCGATAAATGGGTTTCTGTGCGTTACAGGGGCGTGCTCTGTTGGGAGTTTGGCCTTGACAATCGTGTCTTTGATTGTTTTGTTCTTCCTGTATCCAAACAGCGGTGGTTCTGGAAATGCTAACCTGCATTTGTTGCTGGCTTCCAGAATTGGCCAGTACTTTTTTATGGTTTTCTTCAGAAAAACGCCTGTCCTGGTGAACTCACATACCAAGATTGGTCTTTGTATTTGAGTTTTGGCGGTTGTTTTTGGTGGTGGGTGGAGGATTTGTTGTCTGTCTTGTGATCTGGCTTTGGCCATGGATTTGTTCAGGATGCCTGTGGGGTAGCCTCGTGCTTCAAAATGTCCTTGTAGGAGGATACTGTTTTTGTCATAGTCCTCTATGAGCATGCAGATGCGTCTCAACCTGAGGAATTGTCCGTATGGGGACGAGTCCTTGCAGTTTGAGGGATGGGCTGAGTCATAATGCAGGTAGCCATGGGTGTCTGTCGGTTTTGTATAGAGATCAAAGATGATAGAATGATCCTGTGTCTGTTTGACCAGTGTGTCTAAAAAAGAAACTTTAAGATCCGAATTCAGGAACACCTGAGATCTATATCAAACCTCCACAAAAGTGAGAGATACGACACCCCAGTCGCCAGGCATTTCAACAAATCTGGACACTCATGAACAGACGTGCAGTTCAGAATCATACAGGTTCTCTCATCAGACCCCGATGATGAAAACTCCACACCATGGAGGAGACAAAAGGAATGCCATTGGATACACCAGCTCCACACGATGGAACCTATAGGCATCAATCTAGCAGGTTAGGGAACACCCTTTACCTGGACCAACACGCCTACTATAGGCGGACATGCGCAGTACATTTGTTATTACACTTTTTAAAATAGGTGCTCCCACAGCTCATCTTTTAAATCAGAAAAGGTAAACCACACACTTTATAGCGACGTCACCACTTTCGCCGCTGACAACAAACCCCATGACGTCATACCCATTGTCACCACTTCAGCATCTTTTAAAGATGCCTTCAACATTACGGAACATCCCAATATGGATACAAGCGCAAATGCTCTGTCTCCTTCAATTTTTATGAAATAACAACAAAGACAGATACTCACCAGGCCCCGAGTCATCCTCTTTATTTTTTCATTCATTTTATTTACAAGTTTTCATACATCATTGAAAAAATACATTATACATAATAATACATATCTATACCGATCTTGTAAAAACTTGACACTTATCCTTGGATTTCCCAATACTCCTAAGACCAATAGAGGACAACCAACATTACTTCTATTTTAAGATATCAAATGCCCATAAAACAGATGCTATATCAGAAAAAAGTGGAGCACAAAAATGCCCGCTCAAGGAACGAAACGCCATAAAGTCTGAATCAAAAACAGTGATGCCTACACATGATCATTACCCACAAAACAGCCCAAAAAATTCTCTCCACTAAAGAAGTAAAGAGACTCACGAACTTGACCGACAGAGACCCTTAAGACATTCATCACCAAAAACAAACTCAACCGTGAAAAAACCTGAGCCGCCAAAACAAAGTTTTTTCCAAAACCGCCCAAATGGACACAACCGGTAAAAAATCCACAACCGGCAAAAGTAACCACAACCGCCCAAAAAGTTGTAAAACCGCCAAAAAACTCGCAACCGGCAAAAAATACTCAACCGCCAAAAACGGCCACAACCGTAAAAAATTACACAACCGGTAAAAAAGTCACAACCGGTAAACTTGACCCCAACCAGTAAAATGAAGGTCAACCGGCAAAAATGTCTGACCGAACCGCCAAACCTCCAATGGGAAAACCGCCAGCCTGGTTTTTCTCTGCCCATATATGGTCAAGATTCACTCAATCCACAGGCTCACCCAGGAAGGGTATAAAAGGGACACAAATTTCAGTCCAGATCATTCAGACTTGGTCTCACATTTGCGACCAAGCGTCAGGCTAAAATACCTACGACATTAGTTTCCCGATCTGATTACGTAGTTATCATCAAAATTAATCAATAGCTAATTCATAGTGTTGTTAATTATACCAGTTTCTGATTTTGCCAATTTCATGTACAAATTATCTCCGTAAATACCGAATATTATCTTGTAATATATATAGGCAATGGATAAACCTTACCCACCCATAAGATATTCCGTTCCAGGTACGGAATAGCCAATAAATGGGTGCGGACTATCCAATAGGTTATTACGGATTGTCCAAAATTACAGTAAGGTACGGATTAATCAAAATCAAGGTGCAGAATGTCCAAAAATATGGTACGGAATAACGGGTATGGATTTGCTAGGGTACGGATTGACTACATACCCAGAAGACAAACGCTTACACACAATACCTCCATTTTGAATGCTATCTTCCAGACCTCACAATTTCAGACACAAAATAAATGATGTTGGTTACATTTACTATTATTTCTTGCCATGCAATAGGAAATGATGATTTCAATAATCCCCCAAGTATTTTAATGATTAACCCCATAAGCCTTGAATTTGTTCAAAAAAATTTCAATTTTTTCAAAAAAAATGTCAATTTGCAGACCGAGAAGACTATTTCTGAAAGTTTAGCACTGGAATGACTGGCTCGGTTATGGAGCCAGTCATCCCAGTGGTAAATTTTCAAAAATAGTCTTCTCTTGGTCTGCAAATGGACATTCTCAAGATCACTGTAGAAGCCGTTTTTGGCTGATATGAGTGTTAAAGGCAGATCTATATTACATCATCAATACATTTTTGGGATTCAATCAGTTGTCAAGTTATGGCATTGTTTTACCCATCTCTAGTTAAGCTCCACACACTTCGCCCGTTTTGGGATTGATCAATCCCTGACTATTAATTTCCAGAAAACTACACTAGTAAGCTGTTGAATATTTTGAATCTAATTTGACTAGGTGCTGCAACATCACCCAGTCAAATTAGTTTCAAAATATTCAACAGCATGTTTGTTAAGTAATAAAGACATAAAATTTGTCATCAAGTAAGCGTTCGTGGCGAACTTATCTACATCATTCATGATGTAATTGATTATGATGTAATCCTACACATCACATTGATTACGACGTCGTATGATTGATGTGTAAACTGGCAAGATCCATTGGATAAGCCAGCATATGATCTTGTTTGTGTGATAAATCACATTGTCTGTTGTAGGTTGGAGCATGTATTGAGAAAGGTTCAATCACAGCTTCCCTTGTTGTCCGATGCTGAGCGGAATATGCATAAAGAACTGAGCAATATGGAACAGCAGGTCAAAACTTTCAGCAATCATCTTGAACAGGTGAGTAGTATTGATCTCATCCACTTATGTCAATGATGGCATTTATACATGGATCAGATTCTGCAAAACTTATTCTGATCTTCCCACTTAGCCAGAGTAACAAATCTGGTATGTTTGGTGTTAGTGGTCAGGCCTCTAAATAGTAGGAGATCAAAAAATTGCGCTGTTGATCACCTAAATGGAGTTTCAGGAGAACAATATTTTGATCTCCCAGTTTCTGCTGAGTAATCAGTAAAAAAACGTTAAAACTGTTCATATTACATAGGCTTGCGCGATTACGTGATTAAATCGAAAATCGCGATTATGTTTTAAATCGTGAATTTATGTGATTAAAAATTAAATAATCGAATAATTGTGAATATTTTCTATTGCATAAAATATTTCAAAACCTAACTTTCAATTACGATTTTGATGCGATCGGTCATGAAAATTTACACTTTGCTTAGTGAATGTATGTCCATTTGCAGGGCAAGAGATACATTTTCAAAAATAGTCTTCTCTTGCCCTGTAAATGGACTTTCCTAAACGCCATTGCAATTTCCGTCATTGATATTCTTTTGTTGCTATGTCTTGGTAATTTGTATCCAAGCTAATTAATCGAGTAATCACGATTATTTTTTAATAATCGATCGCGATCATTCAACACAATAATCGCACATGTCTCATATTATACTCTGTAAGATTCAATACAAAAATGTGCAAACTCTATATTGTTTAACTGGTTCCCTTCATAGGCCAAACTAAATTATTTTTTTTTAAATTTACCACTGAAATGGCTGGACCGATAATCGAGCCAGCCATTACAGTGGTATAATAAAAAATAAAGCTATCTCCTGGCCCGCAACTTTACTTCGTTCATTAAAAAAAAAATGCAATGCGACATGCACATGTAGGAATCAGTGTCAGCAATTGATGGGTGTTATATGGTGCTTGCTACAGGCGATCAATAAAATCAATATCTGTCGGGACCAAGAGTACGGGATCATTTTATTGATCTCTCCGGGTGGGCTTATTTCAAGGTCATTGTTGAGGTGTTCTTTCAAGCTCTGTCTAATGGGTTTTGATAATCGCAGTCATGATGCGGGGATTGACGGATTAAATCATCCATGTATATTGGTATGTTACAGTTGGTAGTGTTGGGAATTGGTACTATTTTTGTGATCGATGATTGGTTTTATATACTAACCGATGATCAATTAATGATTGATCATAACAGGTTCTCATTTTTTATCCATTTTGAATGCAGTAATTATAGCATGTTCAAGGATAATTACCCCTTTCAAACCAAGTCACAGGTATGACAGATTCTTAATAGTTTAAGAAATAATCTGTTGAATATTTTGAAACTAATTTGCCTTAGGCAACAACAAATTCCAGTCAAATAAGTTTCAAAATATTCAACATGTTATTGGTATGGTTGTTTTGAAATTAACATACTATTTCATTTCTGAAAGAATTAATGTCTTAGACTAAGGAGTAATAATATATAGTTGTAACAATTAAATTTAAATTCTTTACCAAAAAGTATTCGTTTTCTAGCTTGAAATTTAAATTATATTAATAAAGTTAATTTATAAACAACCAAAATTGATTTCTGAAATCATGATCGAAGGCTTGGTTGAACATGCAAACCAATCAATCATCGATCAAATTGATTAATCGGTACAACACTAACAGTTGGTATTCATTATTTGAAAATACTACTCTTGTTGTTGTTGAAGGGAGCAATTATTTTCAGATACATTTATTTTACAGAAAATCACATCTTAAAGTAGTTCAATTAAGAATTAATAAAACCTTCCCAAAAAAATTCCACACAGCTCACCATACCACTAATCTGTTGGCAGGATGGAAGCATTAAAAGAAATTGTCAGTATTTTCCCACTTCTACTGTCTTATATTTGCTATCCCTTATATCTCTGTAATATTCTGATTTTTGCTTTTCTCAGATTCGAGTTAAGAGAGAGTACCAGGAACGACAGATCAGCCAAGCCAGGAAATCTTCATCATCATCATCATCGCCATCATCATCACTGATGCAGAACAAACAGTCTTCACAACTAAAAGATGTCCTGAAACATGAGTAAGTTATTGTCCCAAGATGTGCGTTTATATATTTCCAGAATATAGTACAGTCAGTGTTTCTGATGACATCTAAATTTAGGAGGTCCCAGGGACACCAGACTTAGAAATCTGGGGTCCCAATCTAGAATCTGGGGGGTCCCAATCTGGAATCTTAAGGCCCCAAACTGAAATTTGAGATTCCCATTCCCGTTCTCATCATGCTAAAATTAGAGAGTACCATGGGCTTACAGCTATGAATTATAATTGGGTGCAGTATATAGAGAATCTGGAACGAGGTCACTTTTCATATCACTGTTATGAACTGAGTTGAAAATGATCAATTTGCACGAACATTAGCGAGTGCAAAATTGATAATTTTCAATGAGGTTCATAATAGTGATATGAAAAGTGACCGAGTTTGAGATTTTATTTATCATATAAACTGTTATTTTGAAATATTTGCCAATAGTTGCTGATGTGACTTTTATCTGATTTCTCATTGTTGATTTTCGTGAAATCGATACCGCCACTGCGACGCACCACTACTTGGTAACAGATACTGAATGCGCAGCAAAATATGGTGACAAACACAAATTCTGGCGATGTCAGCCGTAAACTACACTTTCCTTTTAAGACTATCGCAGAGCCACGGTCATCAATCGTTACTTCGCTGCCGACTGATAAACTGTCAAACGATGACATTTTGCGATGACGTTTCATGAATGACAAATCATAGTAAAACAGTACCGCGTAGTAATCCCTACGCATCACGCTCACATCAATCGATGTTTTAATTGGTCGATTTAAATGGGTTTAAATGGGTTGGGTAACAGCCAATGAAAATACTCCGTTGAATATCGAAAAATTTGGAACGGGCTAGAAGGCTTGTTTATATGATAAATGGGCAATCTGCTAGATTGTGTGGGTATGTTTGTGCAAAATCCTATAAAACTAATTAGTGTTAACAATCATACACGATTTTTAGGGGTCCCATGGGACCCACTGCCACAGCTTTTGGGGGTACCAAATTGCATTTTGGTGGTATATACCCAATACTATAGGGTTCGATTTTAACACTAACCCGTTAACCCGAGGATAGTAGAATTTTATATGGGTTAGTAAAGCTACACCTGCACTAACCCAGATGGTTCATTTTAATTTTTAATTCTCTCAAAAGAGGAAATAGGAAAAAACAGTTATAATGTCATTATGTTCAGTACCCACCAAAAATTGACAGAAGAGATTTTCTGCTACCTTCAATGCTTTATTGAATATTTTGAAATTAATTTGTCCTGAAAGCCGTTGCTGCCTTAGGCAGCAACGTCTTTCCGGACAAATTAATTTCAAAATATTCAAAAGGTTCTCTGGATGGTTGCCTTGGAAATGAGTTTTATAGGGATCCACCGGTGAATGGATTAAAGAAGTGATTAGGTTTGACCTTACAAACATTGGGTTAGCGAAATTTGCTGCGGGATAGTAAAATCAATGATGCACTATCCCGCCTGGGTTAGTAGAAAGAAATCTTTAAAATCTAGCCCTGCTATATATACTCAAAAGGACCCATGTGAGAAACCATGAGTACAGTACATCTCAGAAATAAAGTATGTGTTAACCATTTAATGGCCAAGCCGGCCAAAATTGGCCTCTGTTATGGGCTTCTGGAATGTCCATTTACAGGCCAAGCAAATAAAATTTTAGAAAATTTATCACAGGAATGACTGGCTCGGTTATCGAATTCTCTTGCCCTATAAATGGACATTCAGGAGGCAGATATTTTAATTTTCTAGACAATTTAACCCTTAAAGTGTTAAAGCTAATATTCCCTCTGTACGCTATTCGGTGTGTTTTTTATGGTTACAGGGGTGACATCATCGGTGACTTAATGAAACAGATAAACACGCTCAAACTCGACCTGAATGCATAAAGATGGATTTTGCATGTTAAAGACTTCCGTGATAGGCAGTGAAAATGGATGCTGTGACTCGCCGCGGGTGAACCAGCTTGTTGAGAAATCAATGGATGTGGTTGAGTGGAGGAAGAGACATTGTGTTTTAGAAGCGCTTAACAATTTACGGGTCAATCCGGCCAAAACTGGATCCTGTAGTGCTTGTGAGAAATTTCCATTTTCAGACCAATAAGCGTGTATTTACAGCACAGGAGAATATTATTTTTGAAAATTTACCAGCGAAATGCCAGTCATTCCAATACTAAGTTTTCAAAAATAGTCTTCTCTTCTGCAAATAGGCTTTAATTAAGCCGCAAATGCTTCACAAATCCTGACCATTAAAGGGTTAATGGCCATTTTGGATGAAGGTTGTGGCATGCGATAAGCAACATGGTGATAACGGAATGGTCCGTCATATTCAGCAGTTGAATGATTGTTATCAGTAGAAAGCAAGATTTTTTTCAATTTAATCATCAAAATAGGTTCAAACTTGATAGATATTGACTATTTACCGACCTGAAGAATGCATGTATCTTATTAGTTAATTATGCATATTTGTCATTATCTAATCATCATCAGAATAGAGGCCTCCAGTTTTAGCTATGCCCCACCCATCTCTAGCTAAGCTCCACACACGCTTTGCCCGTGTTAGGATCGAGTGATCGCTGCACTCTGAATCTCAATATCCAGAAAACTATGCAGATAACCTGTTGAATATTTTGTGACTAATTTGACTGGGTGCTGTTGCTGCCTATGGCAGCAACAGCACCCAGTCAAATTAGTTCCAAAATATTCAACAGCATGTTTATTAAATAGTAAAGACATACAATTCGTACAGTTTGTCAGACTATTAAGTGTTTGTGACGGACTATATGCGACATTCATGTCGTAATTGATTATGACATCATCATACACGTCACATAGTAGATTATGACATCATATGATTGACTGAGAAACTAGATTCTTCCATTGTAAGGTGTCATTTATGAGGCATTTTATGTCTTACTCATTTAATAGTCAAGTCAGATAAAACTGACCTCTGTCTTGCCGAATGTACATTCGCGGGCTAAGAGAAGATTATTTTAGTACTAGAATGACTGGCCCAATAATTAAACAATTATGTGAGTGATAAATTTAAAAAAATAGTCTTGTTGGCTGGATACAAATGAATATTCAATGAATAAAAATGTTAACCTTTTTTTTTTTACCAATATTTTCCATTATAGTGGTGAAGCAGGACATACATTAATTTGTCTCATATTCTAAGATTAGTTGACAAGAACTCTGTAAAACATAGATTCGCTTTTAACCCCTTACTGGTCACATAGGCCAAAACTGACCGCTGAAGTGGTTTTACAGAATGGGAATTTGCAGGGCAAGAGAAGACTTTTTTGAAAATTTACCACTAGAATGACTGGCTCTGTAACTGGGCCGGTCATTCCAGAAGTAAAGTTTTCAAAAATAGCCCTGCAAATGGTCATTCAAAAAGCGAAATATTTAGATTTTCTTGACCAAATTTAACCATTAAATAGTTAGCAATACAGCCGTAACTATTGAAATAACTTTAGTAACTAACTACTAGGAAAATCTTTAGTATAATAAATAATTATTTAATAAATATTATTCTGTACTATGTGTTAACTCTTGCCACTCTGGTGTCAACACTTCATTTTTCAACAAATTTGGTGGTAGATTGTAGACCGCAACATCTTCCAGCAAAATTAATTTAAAATGTACACCATTTTTTTTTATATTGACTCCGTAAAAGATATAATATGGTCATCAGAGTGGTAAGGGTTAAATGATTCTGTAACCAGTGACCAGTGCAAACACCTTTTGCTGTATAGGTGAAGGTTAGTAATGGTGTTCCTTCACCCAGATTCAGTCACGTAATTGATTATCACATCATATGATTGATGGGTAAACCGGAAAGGTCCATTAGAGAATTCTTAATTTTGAGGAGTCGGAGTGGGTGAAGGTGCAGCAGGGAGGGGCTACAATACTTTTCCTTGGAGTTGACAGGCGTAAAGATTCAATGCACACCATCAGCACTACACCACTGAAAAAAATCCAAAAATAAATCCACAGCCTGTGTTTCTAATCTGCTGGAATTTGAAACACACTATCTGTTGTCAGGCGAATATTGTCAGATTCCTCGTCTCGACGCATGTGTTGTAATGTCATTTGATTATGAATAAATATTTATTGATTCTTCTATTAAATCATGTGACTACTTTATTTTCTCGTGTAATGTTGTTTGTCTCATGGTGTTGTGAATCTTATCTCAAATACCACTGCTCCAATTTGCCTCAAACTGTTACAAAACTAAGGAATGTGCCATGCGGCATGATTTCCACACATTGGCCATGACCCGGATAAAAGAACCAGCTCAAATTCTGGGTTTGTGGAAATCGTGAAACTACTGGACCAATTTAGCAACTCAGTTTTGGATTTATTCATAAAGATTCTCGATTTTTAGTTTGCTGCAGGTTTTGGGAGTCAATGGGTTTCTGTCCCTCATCTATGAGGTCCACATCGGCGGCATATTCTATCTCTAGCAGCACACCCAGCAGACTTCACTGACTTGACTCCTCTTCTCAGCTTGGTGTCTGTAAGTAGTAGTCTCACTAGTCGTATCTCATCTTTATTGCAACTGGCCTGGCATAGTTCATCTAGGATCTTTGAGAGTCTAATTGTATTGAATGCTCTTGACCCGTTTTGTGGACATGACTACTGGCACAAGCATACGTTAAGCCCAGACAATGTCTGCACAGCTGCGTCCACGTTTAAAGCCACTTGGACATGATCCAATGAAGTCATCGATTTTGTTTCTGATAGAGAAACATTGGATAGGATTTTCTGTATGATGTTGAGGAGCACAATGGGCCACAGATTGGCTGTGGGTCGAGTCACTTTGTGCTCGAGTAGCATGATAAGGCTGCCTTGGCCTACATGATTGATGGGAAGGTGGTGCACAAAAGTTGGATTGATTACGTGCGTGTTAAGTTTTGAGATAATTCCGCTTGCAAATTTTAATAGTTCATTGACCATGCCAACATGTCCAGATGCACATCCGTTTTTTCTGAGCTTTTGAGTGCTTTCTCAGCTTCTGCTGTTTTAAGTGTTAGTAATGGCGAGTGGTGGTGTGTTGGCATTAAGTCTCAGGGCATGGGCTGCGTGAAACATTTCGTGGCAGTCATCTGTGGCAGTGATTTCATCGTCTAGGCTGACTGCTTGTTGAATAGCAAGATCTATTAAGCGTTCGCTGATGTGGCTTGGCATGTTATTGTATTCCCTACATGGTTTTGGTGCCGTCTTCATTTGGCCAAAGCCCAAAGTTCTGTTGGTTCTAGAAGAAATATTTCTGATATGACGAGAAACTCATATCTTCACTGAAAACAACACCTAAGTATGGATTAGTACTGACCATTTTCAGGACCTGCTGACAGAGTGTATAGAAGTGGACAGGCGTTTCATCAGATCGTTTGATGGATAGTATGTATCACTGATGGGTTAAATTTCTGTGATTTTTAGTGAGGAAGTACGTCACATTACATGTTAAGGTGGTCATTGGCTGAGTGAATTGGATGATAAAGCTAGGCATCATCTTCAAAAAGTCATAGCTGACATTAGATGGTCTGTGTAATGTCATTACACATATGTTTGTATTATTTACATAAGATTGGCTGGATAGATAACCATCTGTTATCGTTTAATTCTTGTGACACCGCTGACCAAATAGTATCACTCACATACACAATACACTAATCACCATTAATGCAACTACTGAAATGCTGGATTAACCCTTTCACCCTGCAAAGCATAAAACCCCAAGACCTAATAAAATAATATTTGTCTGCGAACGCTGTTGCCGATTTAACTAAGAACTGCGTTTGCCTCTGGAAATGGCAGTATCTTTGTCGAAATAGCCCCAGCATATCAAACAGATAGCTAATATATGTTTTGTAGATGGTCTTATTGGAATGCAAAGTGAAAAGATTAATGGGTTGAATTTGCTTAACCGAACCAGACTACCTTATGGTGTTAGTCCCACGTCTAACAGATAGAATTCGTGGTCGGTTATGGTGAGATTCTGCATAGCAAATGTTCTTTCTTTGAGGTAAATATCTAGTTTGTTCCTGAATGAATCATAAGTTCTGTTGTCGCTTCGGCTTTTGTTGCTGGCAGTGAAATCCAATGTGGTACCATTCTGTTAGTGAAAACGTGCTCGTGAATATCTTTGTTGCGGCGTTTTAAGTTGAGCTTGAACTTATCACCCCTGGTATGTTTAATACAAATCTTTCCGTGTGGCTATACTCTCTAATTGGTGGGACAAGTTTCATGTAGAAATGGGCCTGTGCTCGGCCCAGATGTCATCTTTGCAGTGAAAATATTTTGTGAAGACACGGTATTCTTGATTTCGTTTCTGTGAGATCAGACCATTAACGCTTACCGACCTGATGTACATGGTGCTTTGGATCGAGGACGCTGGTTAGCTGATCTCAGGGTAACGGATCAGGACTCGCATCTTCGGATCATACACAGACAGACCTCTCGAGTCGATGTAACGTTCACATTCCAGTGGAACTGTGCGACTATCATTGCATAAGTTGAACCACACTGTATCATCCCGGCAGTTAGTATCACCAGTATGTCAGTCCATTCGTTAAATTTAGATTTGAGACATTAAAAAGAGATTAGTGCGAACAATGGTACTCGTTGGCTACTAAAGGATATTGATAAGTATGTAAAATCGTGTGGTGTTTCTTCTTCTTCTTTTCGTTCGCTGATCATACCGCCAGTCCTGTAAGTGACTATCGACATGATCATAAGCGTTAAGTGCGTGGATCCATGGTTTATTAGAGTGCGCCGTGCGGCCTGGAACCTCCGTCTTCAGTACTCGAGGTTTCTGTCAGGGTTACCTCACCCATACCTCCTTTAGTCACCTCTTACGACACGCAGAGGATACGGAAGGTGTATTCTAAGCCCCACCTACAGGGCAAGTGTGGTGTTTCTTTGATTAGATACTATGCCAGAGGTACCTCACCGATCTCTGATCAATATAATCCGTGAGGTATCCCTGCAAGCGAGGGTCCTAACACAGCTACTTTAGCGAGTTTAATATAAACTAAATTAGTCTCAGGCCGGCCAACCTTTTTGGCTGCAAGAGGAAAGTGCCTCGTGTGGGCCTCCATCACAGGAAAATGCCTACAACGTCGAAGCAGAGGAGGAGAGATGGGAAAAAGGGCTACTCTCATATTCAAACTATGCTAAAAATGAGAAAGTGATTCAGCCTAGTGTAAAAGTTATTGGGATGCACGCTGGTTTATGTGAAGGTGGGGTCGATGATTTCTGTGGAATTCAACAACGTCACCTTATGTGAGTTAAAGATATTATTTAGTAGGTGCCGCTTTATTTATGCGGGCCTTCTTGCTAGAACCTACCCTATCAGTTAGTTTTTAGGTCTACAAATATCAAATTTAGGCCGCAAGTGGCTATGTGTTTTTCCTATCTTTAACATATAGGTCTGCCTGGCGAGAATGCTCAGCGTACGCTATTGTCACCCCCCCTCAGATTGACAGCGTGCAAACATGTCACCCGGTGGTAGTTTCAGAATCAAATAACGATCCCGTCACATACCGCATCATGACCACAAATAACAACATGGGGACAGGTCACATTACATAAGCATTTTTAGAAAGCACATCCATTTACGGTGGGGAGAAAGAAACAGATATCCAACTATGTTGACCTTCCTGCACCCAGTCACTGTTGAGTTAGATGGCGACCTGTGTCTTTATCCGTCACCTATCATTTCAAGCACGGACCATGTGAGATCTGCGCTCTGGAGCTAACATTTATCTGCATTTAGGATTGAGCGAAGTTGCCCAAAGAATGCACTGCTGGGTCTGGTGATATAAATACATTTTCGCAGTGATTCTTACATTGGCATGGAAACTAACTAATCGGTATCCGAAGATACAGGGAGTGGGGTGTGGTGTATGCGGTAGACACTGATTCTAACCGCTCAGAAGCCCCAATAGTTTCTAAAGTCAGTTCTAACCAATGTGGCGGAAGGAGTCCAGACAATTAATAGGCCCTGAGGCCAGGGGAGCATAGGAAGTGACAACTACTCATATTCTATCAATTTAGGAGGCCCTATGGTAGATGGCCAATTTATACAAACGTGCCGGTGCGTGGTGTATAACTTATCCACAGCTCCCAGAAAAGAGGTTTACACAAATGTCTCCTAAAAAGTAGTCATCCCTAGCTACTTTTAAACCTATCCTACCGAGCTAAAGTAGTCAGGTTTAGTTGGCCGCATGTCAGCTTCGTGTATTGAGAACATGAACAGCGACTAAAGTGAAAAATTGATGCTGTATGGTGGAAACAAGGTGGCGTGTTTGTTGTTGCTCTATGGTGTAACCTAAGCGAAGTGCGGTCCAAGTATCCTTGTATATAACAGGCAAGCAAAAAGATATAACTTGGATGGCTACTGCCTTATTACTAACTAATACAGTACAGTTAAAATATAAGGTCACACGACCTGGTGGTGCCTGTTAGTCATCAGCACATAAATGAAAATAATATATACAAAATAAATATATAAACTATAAAAATAAGGCCCCATACGACCTTGCAGTACCTACATATATCGGTACCTATTATGAATATTGCTATAAAATGGTTACAGAGTACCTGTTAGTCATCGGTACAAAAATCTGGCATAACACCACTGTAGTTGGAGCATCACATATTTGAGGCACGAGATGGCACGATACTGAGTTGCTGCTGGGTGAATATCTGCAGACGAACTATGTAATGCAGCCCATACTCAGGAACGATGAAGAAGAACTTATGCGGATGGCTAGTAGATAGTCATGTATGAACACAATCTAAGAATTTTGCAGATGTGAAGAATTTCAGTGTTATGGCGGCTATGAAGGAGCCCCATTTTTATTGGAGGGCTACAGTGAAAAGTTAATTTCATGCATAAATATCTTTGTGGGTCACAAGATGATATGCACCGCATAGCTCGTGCAGTGTATAAAGCAATGCCGCAATCCAGACTGCGGTCAAAATGTTAATAAATAGCACGAGACATGTGCGTAGTTCATTCTACCACTGTTTAGGCATGGCATGGCAGATCTGGCAAGATATCTGAGGACACCACCGTCCTACATACTGTTTTTGAGGTGTTACATACTGGCCAAAAGGCCACACCACACGGAAGGTCCCTCTGTTGGTAGTGGGGGAACCTTCTTTATAATTTAGATATTGTCCCCGTGATATCGTCCGGGAGCTTTAAAAAACTTGGAAAATGCAGTGCAGTGGGTGTGCTCCGGAGACGAGGATCAAAACCGATATGAACTGTTGCGGGTTATATACCACCGGGGCTAACAGTAAGCAGTTGTCCCATGACTCGGTCTGCTCTGGCAGACACATCCCCCAACGTCTCATGATTTTGGATTTCGATGCTCCTTTTATAGTAAATGGTGACATCATAACTGTACGTCTCGATCAATCAGTGCGCGTGTCATGACAGGGTATGGTTATCGGCCATGTGACTTGCTAGCCTTCACCTTTTGACACGGTACACACGCGCTTATCGTGATGGTTATTTTGAGTTTATTTTGAATGGGAGCAACATGGATATCTCAGCCATTTCTGGACCGATTTTAATTCTGTAAAAAGATTTGGAATCCTCGTTTAACTCTGGTAATGGTTCTTACCAAGGACGACGAGGAGGGTATTTTAAAATGAAATTACGAATAGAGACCCGGAAGTATTCATATGATGCCATTCTCTCCACACGCTAACGCTTATCGTCATATACAGGGGTGCATTCTTGGAACACACCAGGTCCAGCCGTCCCGTACCCAGGTAAACTGAGATGGTTCGTACCTCACTGGTCGATCCATGCTACACTAGCCATTTTTTGGTTTCTTTCTCATTGGATATTGAAGCCATAGACCAGTGCCGTTTGAACCTGGTCTAGCATACCATGCTGTCCTTGTTCTATCTGCAGTAATCCGATTTCTGGGTCGTAGTCAACCAGGACCTGAGTACCTCTTATCTGGATCTCCACCTTTGTTCGGAAGTCAGTTTTCCAAGCATTAATTCTTCTGGGTTTTCCGGTCCTGTTGTGAGCCACATCATTGCTGAGCTGAACTCTCGCTGGTCCAACTTTTGATCATCCAGGGCCTGTGCTGTGCTGAATCAGCCTTTGACTCTCAGCATCATCGGGATAATATTCGCCATGTAACACATCATCCCTATGTGGCCACATTTCCAGGAACTATCTCCCCACCGTCTCCGGGTCTTTGCCAACACATGGACCAATGAAGCTTCGCTAGACTGAAAGGCTACACCTACAAACATATTTTGCAAACAGCTACCGGAGCCGACGTTCCTGTGGCTGGTATGGTAAACCTCGTAATACAGATAGAGGAAATGTAATTCATACAGCTAGTTGTCATTGCCTCTATTCAAAATGATGCCCTGCTTTGTTCTGACTTCCTCAGTACCAGCGAAGCCGTCATACATTGCAGACAACAGGAACTAGACATACACTGGCCGACACATACCCCTTGGACTGGAATCGTCACTATGATACTTGTGCAGTGATTTTGGCATCTACGGCCACAGTTGAGCTGGGACAGGAGGAAATCTTATGGGCCATCGCACCACAGTTACGAAATAACACACACACAGCTATGCTGGAACGTGACCCTGATTATATGATCGCCTCACAATGCGCCAGTCCCCGAATGATCGTGGACACCACAAATAAGGATCCCATACCATTTCGTGTATTCAATGGCACAACGGACTCAATAACTCTTGTACCGGGAGTTCGTTGTGGCCATCTGGTGGATGTGATATCACTGGAAACACCCCCTACAGCACCTACACCAGCACCAACTTCTGATGATTTCCCAGAACATCTGCATGATATATTTGCGTGCCACAGTTGGATTGGTGCAATCTCATAAACGTGACATACGGAAACTACTACATAAGCATCGTGAAAGTTTCTCGGTGGGAGACGGATCTTGGAGAAACTCATCTCGTGCGACAATTCATCGACACCGGAAACGGCCGATCCGTTCGACAACCCGTATAATGTCTTCCCATTCACAATGAGGCGGAGGCACATCAACAAGTGAACGACATGTTCCGGACAGGCATTACAGAGCCTTCAGCATCCCCCTGGGCCAGTCCCATTGTACAAGCAGGCAAAAAGGACGGATCTGTGGTTTTGTATCGACTACCGCCGCCTTAATGATATGTGTCAAGGATGCCTATCTGCTTCCTTGGATAGATCAGGCCTTAGATTCCTTGTCCGGAGACAAGTGGTTTTGTACCCTTGACTTAGCTAGTGGGTACTGGCAGGTGGCCATGGACGAGGCTGACAGGGAGAAGACCGCGTTTGTCTGTCGAGACGGTCTTTTCAAATTCTGGAAGATGGCTTGTGCAATGCTCCTGGAAAGTTTGAGTGTCTCATTGAGCAGGTATTAACTACTCTGCAATGGGAGATCGGTCTCTGTTACATCAACGACGTAAGCATCTTTGGCTCCTCGTTTGAGCAGACTGCCCAATTTGGACACAGTCTTAATGCGGTTTCATACCACCAACCTCAAGCTCAAACCCAAGAAGTGTCATCTTTTCATACAGAGCGTCAAGTTCTTGGGACACGTCATATCCGGCGAGGTAGTAGCTACTCAACCTTCCAAAACCAAAGCAGTAGCAGAGTGGCAAAACCCCACCATGGTCACGGATACTCAGAATTTCCTCGGTCTGTGCCAGTAATATCGGCGATACATCCGTTATTTTAGTCAGATTGCATCACCATTATTTAGGATCACCGAAAAAGATCGACCATTCGAGTGGACGAGTGAGTGTGAAGGTTTCTTCAGGGCGCTGAAGGAACATTTGACAACCGCACCAATTCTTGCTCATCCTAACCCTAACCTCGATTTCATCTTAGACACTGATGCATCTGCTTATGACATAGGTGCAGTTCTATCTCAGGTCACAGATGGAACGGAGCAGGTACTGGGTTATGGTTTCGCGTACTCTAGACAAAACAGAGAGATGTTATGTGACCACTAAGAGGGAACTGTTAGCTGCGGTGTATTTCATCAAATATTACAACCACTCTGTATGGGTGCCCATTTACTCTGCGTACAGATCATTCCTCACTACGCTGGCTCAGAAACCTTAAAAATCTGGAGGGCCGAATCTCTGCAGGCCTATAACTTCAATGTTGTTCATAGGCCCGGCAAACTGCATGCAAATGTCGATGCCTTGAGCAGAATCGGGCTCGAGGATGAACAAGAAGTGGCCACCACAGTGACACATACAACACAGCCATCTCCCGTGTTCCCCGCATTGCGGTGCGCAGAGTGGGATCCGGAGACACACGCTCACGAACAAGCAACAGACTCGCAAACACAAAACATATACGTGTGGATGCAGGAGGGGGTACGTCCTCCCAGGGAATCTGTTACTCCACTTTCTACGATGGCAAAATATTACTATTAAAAGTTTGGAGAGTGTCATATTCAAGGTGGCATCCTCTACATTAATAACCGGATAGTGATTCCTGAGCATTATCGTGTGATAATTCTGCAACAGCTGCACAATAATGCTGGACATTTAGCTGTCGAGTGTACAATGGATTGCATCAAACAGCGATTACCCTGGATCGGGATACACGATAGTGTGAAGGCATGGGTCGCCAAATGTGTTCCATGCCAAAGATGCACTGTTGGCCAGCACCATTCCGCACCATTACAAATTAAAATTGTTGGTGCACCATGGGAGCGAGTGGCTATTGATGTGCTCGGACCCTTGAATACGACGGATGAGGGAAACAAGTACATCCTCGTATTACCAGACTATTTTACGAAGTGGATAGATGCATTTGCTCTTCCGGACAAAGAGGCATCCACAGTAGTGTAGGTCCTGACTAGCAATGTGTTCTGCTGCTTCGGTATGCCCTATGAATTGCACCCCGACCAAGGAAGTAATTTTGAGAGCCAGCTGATCTCCGAGCTCTGCAAATTGTTTCATATAGTCAAAACTCGAACAATGCCCTATCATCCGAGAAGTGATGGAATGGTAGAGAGATTCAATCGAATACTGGCCAAGATTCTGACTAAGGACAAACACCTTGATTGTTGCGACTGGGATCTACAACTTTCATACATGCTCATGGCACTTCGATACATTCCAGCATGGGTTATACCCCTGCTTGGTTAATGTTAGGCCGTGAATTAGCCTTGCCCCTGCATCTGGCCATGCCCAGGATTCCAGGAGAGAAAAATTCACCATCTCTACGTAGAGCTCATGCGGCAATGGATAGAACAGACCCATGAGCTAGTAACAGCAACTTTATCCACTGCACACCGGCGTCAGAAAACGTGGCATGACTGGAAAGTGCATGGAGACCCATATGAGGTGGGAAAGATGGTTTGGGTTCACGATTCGCGACGTTCTGCAAACGTGCCAAGTAAACTGAGTTACCAGTGGAAGGGCCCCTATGTGGTAGTAGGTAAGAAGTCGGATGTGACCTACTGTATCCGTGCTTCAGGTGGCCTGACCTCAGTCATCCACTTCGATTGACTTAAACCTTGTGTCAGTGACGACCCAGTGCCAGAGCTCGGACTCGGCATTCCACGTGACACTGGTACCCAGAGAGATGTCTCTACGGAGACAGGTATTCCTGATGTTAGTCCCGAGTACCGCGGTGCCAGTTCGACCCCTCTCCTACCAAGCCAGGAGTCCAGTGAATGTATAACTAATGCTGAGGAAGATGACGAGATACGTACTCACCCTCTCCCTCCTCAGAGCGGGTCTACACGATCTGGGAAGTTGTATCTGAAGACTTTCTCATTTGTGCTGTCCAAGGGGAAGGACGGAAAAGTTGTTCCGCCGTCCTCTTCCCTTTCTCACCCACTTCACGCTATTACCCCAATTATAGAGTTACCACAAGCAGAAGATGAGGCTGCCCCGGGCCATGCTTCCTGTGGGGTGGAACATATAATAAATAGCATGGAAGTGAAGAGCCTTGATGAGGCCTTGGCCTGTTGCAGAGAACAGCAAAACCTCACAACTCGGTGTACCCTTCCAAGTCATAAAATCGCGAGACCACCCCACTCCAAGGTGCACCCCATCCATTAGCACCCCCACTCCAACTCGCATCTCTCGTCTATGCACCAAATTCGGACATTACTGGTCCTGTCCATTTCACACTCCACTCGTCGTCCGTTGACTGCCAATCTTCAGATATGAGAGAGTCAGCTGTTACAGAGGGGGTGGCATTCCGCACCACAGTTACCCCCCCCCCCCTCCCTGCTTGTGGTGGGCAGGGAAGCAGCCTGTTCAGCAGACTCTTGGCTCGAATATTCCTGTTACTTAAAAACTATGACAGAGTACCAACCGTCGTGTAACGGGAGATGACCCTCCCCATCCAAAGGGCATCCCCGACCACAACCGCCCTACCAAGCTCCCCATGAGCAGTCAGAACAACACACCAAGACACAGAACATACAGAACAAACTTGCCAGCAAGGCTGGATACGTCAATTCATCGTTGCACGAACACTACATACATACCAGGTTATATAGACAGTATAACGGAGACATTCAACATCACCAACAACATGGATAGCATGCACCTAGCTTTTGTAACAGAAAAAGTTAGAGACACCTTTTTCCGCAACATTCCCTTCCGCATGAATGGGGTAAGTTCATGACCCACCGCAACCCGACATTTTGGATCTGCCAACCCCGCATTATGCCAACATCACACAGCAACTCTGACTTCCCTACAACAGAACACCATCATCAGCACGAGTCAACGCAAACACCCCCTTATCCGGTGCGCGGAAAAGCGATCATATGGAAAGGAGGAACAACATCGCAGCCATCTACAGTACACTCTACGGGGAAAATCTCCCCTCCCCCTTGACACGTCATACGTAATCAGCTAAAAACAAGGACACTGCAATCACACGTAGCAGTCGGTATTTTTAAGAGAGCAAGATGCCTGCAGTCTGTCGTCAGTATCAAGTAGGATTTTGCTACCGAACAGAAATTTGATAATGGATTGATTCACATACGAAAGCACCCATCTTGGTCATCCGTGCTCTAAAGTAACTCTGTCCCATCTTAGGACTCGGCCATTACAGAGTGAAATACATCATGTCCGATAAAGTTGACACCACAAGAATTGCAGTATTCCCGCCCAACTGCAATAAAAACTTCACACTTCACAACAGCGCAAGGTTCGCCCACAGATAAGCAGCCATGCGTATCAATCAAATTCACCAACATGACAGAGACACAGACATTCAGGATGACTGTATCACAATCTCCAAACGACGGTATTGTAAACTGTGATATGCATTTTCCGAGCTGTACCGTAATAATTAAGTTTGGCCTAGATGAGGTGAGACTAGTCCTACCCATAGAGGTGAATGCTTGGCAGTCCGCCCACCCGGTAAATACAGTCCAGCTTGGCAGGGTCAGTAGACTTGGAATCCGCAAGACATGGAGCTGTTTAAACCAAACAATAAGTTATAGTCAACTATACTGTCCTAATTTTGATTGAGAACATGACTGTTGTACTGTGTATACAAATCATTAGCATGCGGGCTGATGAAGCAGCATCAAAACTTAGTAGACAGTATAACACCGTGGAGAATTTCAAATGTTCTCGTACCTACATATTCCAGCCACTAATAAACATGGGCTGGAATAAATCTACTACACACAAGAGGCGGCACATGTATAAGATCATGCGCATAAAGGGATGCTATTCTGAGGAACAGAATAAGGAAAACATATTTCTATTTTTTGCATCAAATACAAATAAGTCAACAGCATCAACATATACAGATTGCCTAAGTTTCCGATCAACCACGTGCTTTCAAAACAATAATCACGTGATCATCACTTCTATTTTCCAGTAAATTGGATCAAAGGCTATAAACAAAAGAACCGCCCTTCACGAATCTACCACTGCGTGATGGAAGAGGCGAGAGGTGGTGAGTCGGGGCCACAGTCGCTGACGTAATCACCTGCTCCCACACCCCATCGGGTGTTCCAGCCTGAAATTTGAACAGGCGAGTTTATGAGCATCCAACTTCAAAAACTGCATTACGCTGATTAAAAGGTGAGCCTCCACAGGAATAAATAGTTCCCTATTTTAACGTTGATCGGAGAACCGATGTTCCACCGAGTGGAGATGAAAGCGGCTGTCCTACCTTCCTATATTTATTTTTACCTTCTTCTTACGAAGGGAATATATAATCGGATTCCAGGAGGATGAAAGATAAATAATTCCAAATATAGCGGGACCGGCTACATCTGAAACTTTCGGGAGTGGTCCTCCGCCCTCCTGTGACGTCACCAAAGAGTATAAAAGGAGGAAAGCGTGCACTGAGATTTCATCTTCCATCCAAACTCTACACTAGGGAAGATCGGGCATTAGGCCATTTTCGTGTTGCAAACCAAATTCTGCTGTAGATCTCGCCTTGACCGACAGCTCAGAAGAATCGGCACCTGCAAACATCGGCAACAAATATCCATGTACTTCCTTATCATATGACGGACAGCCGTGCAAGCGTACATTTTCCAGAAACTCTGACTTAAACCTTCACCTCAATCGCGACCATTTAAATCAGAGAATACTCCTTGCGGACTGCAAGCACCTATATTCTGCCACACAGTATGGTGTAACACACTCGTTATCATTTAATCATCGTGTTTTGGTTGTGACATTAAAGCCTGGTTAGTAGAATGAGGACATAGATATCCTCGCACCACGCTTTGAAAATAGACTCAATTGTAGTAATTCTGACCAGAAAGATGGCCAAAACTAAACGAACGAAAAGACAACAACCTGACTTCTGCAAGTAGCTTCGGCATCCGCATCCGCAACACACCCAGCCAGCTCCAGCACTCCAACAGCTATCACCACAGCACCAGCAGCACCCGCAAGAACAGCACCTGCAGCATCGGTATTGACACCAACTGCAACATCTGCACTGGCAGCACCCGCAGT
This sequence comes from Chaetoderma sp. LZ-2023a, assembly GCA_034401795.1. Classification (NCBI taxonomy): domain Eukaryota; kingdom Metazoa; phylum Mollusca; class Caudofoveata; order Chaetodermatida; family Chaetodermatidae; genus Chaetoderma; species Chaetoderma sp. LZ-2023a. Next base: position 179,815,711 of record CM067370.1, on the reverse strand, counting down.
GACAACACCAGCAATACTCAGCATTACAACACCATCCGCATCCATGATAGGACAGCCAATTTCGGGAGTGAGAACAACTCCTGTGAAAATCCATGATCCAGTTTTACAGGACATTTCACACAGTTCAATATCTCCACTCAGTTTAGTTATCGACGAGGAGATAAGTCTCACGGAAGCCGCCATCACCACTACAGCACCACATACCAGCATGCCGACATCCACGCACAGCACCATCATTCCAATAGATCCTGCCATCAGAAAGTCTACCACGCCGGACAGACCATACTCGGGGAAACGACGCATAGCTCACCAACCCGAGATCCGAGCGATACCAAGAACTTCCACGAGTAGACTTATTCAGGCTGTAAAAATTAGGAAAATATCCGCGACCACTGGAGCGACACCATCACGCAGCATCTCCACATCATTCAGCCGACCTCAAGCAAGCACCACTACCACCACCGCCACCACCACAGAAATGTCAGCAACTTCGGAACCAGCAACCGTCAGGACTTCACCCATCATTGTCACCACAACCACTAGTGCATCCACTAACTTATCCACAGCTTCATCGAACTTGAGCGCCACAAACATTATTAACATAGATAACGTAATATCAGCATCAGAAGACCACCCACCATGGCCGTCAAGCATGAGTCGTGGGACCCAAGCTCATTGGGGTAATTTCTCGGCAGACGTTTGTGGACATTATTGTCATGGATGCAGCAGAATGTGTGAATAGGTGTGCGGGAGATAGAATTATTATTATTTTTATTTTTGAAATACTTTTCTTATTATTATTATATATGTTTTTAAAATTGAAACCCCGTCCCTTGGCTGACTACGGTCATCCAACATAGCTACGCAAATTATCGCATAGCTGTGTCTCACCAAAATAATTGCTGTGGATGCCCGTGTTGTAAACACATGGTGTGCGATGTAGGTACACAACACACTGCAGCGAATATGTCTTTATTCCCATCATGCCATCCCAGCTAGTGCTGGGGCTGCCTGATGAACCAGTTTATTATTATATACTATTTTTCTTATTAATTTTCTTCTCGTGTTAGAATGATGAGACGGATTTGGGATAGCGAGAGCTATCCGTGCGGGCCCGCCAAAACGTGCTGCACTGTAAGCATACCTTCATATACTTGGTATGCATACGTAATTATTGATACATTCACTGATATCACTACTGTATATTTTAGATATATATGCTTTCTTATATATTATATTTTTATATAACTTAAATTTAAGGTACGTTGGAACTTGGGCATTCTCGGCAGAAATTTAATTATCCGTCACCAAGGAAACGCCCATGTGTAATCATGGTATTAACTCAATAAAAGAGCATGCACCGCAAAATGAAAGCAAAAAAAAGAAAGGGCCTGGAAAAATAAATACCAGGCCAAAAATCAAAACTAAAAATATACATCCCTCCCAAACTCTTTCGCACCTCTATGTGCTGTTCTCTGATTAAACTACACATCTCTCGCATCACTACTCCTCCCGGCTACACACCTACTCGAGAAGTCTATAAGTCTCGCTTAGCGAGGCTGGGTATGGAACGACTGCTCCAGGTATGTTCCATGCACGCCGCCCCCCCCTCCCCCCTGGGTAGGATAGTACCCATGTATAAAGCCATATGAGAGAGGTTTTCTATAAAATGGCGAAGTCCGTGAGATCACGTAGCATGTCAGAGCTTCCCTGACAACATGTCAGCATTGCGAGAGAATGCATACTTAAAGTGTATCGAGTTGGTGCACATGATTTCTTTAAATCACTCCGTTCTCGTCGTTCTTGCTACCAATCAGGACCGGAATGAGACGAGGATTCCAAAACTGTTTACCTTTTTAAAATTATTGAAATCATTTTCAAAATATCGGGACCACATTTCGGCGAGAGACAGCAAGTGGTAGGTTGTTGGACCAGGGCAGTGCTAGACGTGGGCAACTGCTTACTGACTGTGGCTCCCTATTAGCTGCATCAGTGCCTTTCGGAATTCAGCTCTCCTGTGCTGGTCAGCAATCGACATCCGCAATCAATTAGTTTTTGTAAGCCCTCGGACGGCCATCTGGGGGCAACTAAATAAATAGAATAGACTGCCTCATTACCAACACTTCAAGAGTAGCCTTCCTGCGGATGGGCCTCGCGGCACAGATGTAATCTCTATGGCATGTAGAACAAGTGATGATTCTTGGTGGATAACTCGTCAGATCCTCTGGACCATGCTGAAAAGTGGTATCAAAACTTCCACGCAGCATGTCGTGTGATTAATTAACTTTTAGGCCACAGTCTGGTTGGACTCTGCCTGGTACACCGCAAGAGTTATGAGATGTATCATGTACAGTGTACCCAGTTATGTACACGCAATGTTTAATTACAACTGTGGCCCTCTCTGTTACGGGCAACTTTCAAACTACTGTCACTGGACGGACACTTTCTAACTTACTGTTTAGGTTAATATATTAGTTATTATGAAACCAGGACTCGGTACACTCAAGTCAAGAATGGACCTGAGGAAGCTAAGGATTTCGGCTGAGGACAAGACACAGTGCGCAAAGGCGAAGAAGGACGGATTGCAGCTGTAGGATGTTTCTACAACTTCAGCTGCAGAATACAGTAATCATAATACTATCTAATGGATATCCATCTACAGTTGTTCTTCTTCACCATCTTGAGGTTGAGCCGCATCAACAGTTCGCCCGCAGAAATTTCCTAGAAGCTTCAGAATCATGCCACCTCGCGTTACTCATATGTAACACTGTCTCTACAGTGATTTATGGAATCTTTCTGTACCGATGACCAATAGGTACTCAAGTAGCTATACTATTGTACTATTATATTTATTCATTCATTCCGTTATAGGTACTGATGACTAATAGGTACCTCCCTGGTCGTCTGAGACTGCATTTTATAGTTTCTATCTTTTTACTGTATATATTATCCTTATTTTTGTGCCTACAACTAACGAGCACCGCAAGGTCCTATGACCTGAAATACTGTTAGCACTGTGATAGTTAGTTACGTATATGGCCAGCAGCCAACCTAGTTATTTTGTTTTGTTTATATAAAAAATCTAGGACGCAGTATGCTAGGCGATACTATACATCAACATTATATCCACATCGCTTTTCCCCAGCATCAATTTTACACTACGGTCACTGTTCATGCTCACCTTGTTCGAGCCTGACATGTGATCGACTAAACCTGGCTATTCTAGCTCGATAGGATAGGTTTAAAGTGGTTAGGGACAATCTCTCTGTAAGAGATATTTATGTATGCCTCTTCCGGCTGTAGCGGATATGTAGCACCGCATACTGGCCAGATTGTCTAAAATTGGCCAAAAACCTTAGGGCCTCTTATTATATTGAGTGATTATCTCCTTCTGTGCTCCTCCGGCCGCAAGGCATAATAATTGTCTGGACCTCCCATCGACACATTGGCATGATCCGACTCTGGGAAACTATTGGGGTTTCTGAGCGGTGAAGACCAAAGTGTCGATTTCTCATACACCCCCCTCTGTATCTTCGCATACCAGTTAGCGTAGATAACCCCGCCAAAGTAGGAAGCACTGTGAAAAGATATAAATATTATATAAAAAACGGCCTGCAGTGCATCTCTGGGCATTCTGAAACTTAACCCTAGTGACAGGCAAACATTAGTTCCTCAACACATGGGTGACAGACGTACACATATCTCCATCCAACTCTGTACGCTGACTGGGTGCGGTCTTGAGACCCACCACGCCCTCATGGGAAGGTCATCAGCGATGAATATCTGCCTCTTACTCCCAGACATAAAATACTTATGCACTTTCTAAATTGCTTATGTGAGTGGTAACTTGTCCTAGTGGTGTTACATGTGGTTGCAGGGTGATATGTAACCAGATCGTTATGTGATTCTGAAACTGTCACTTCGTAATATGTCTGCACGCTGCTTTTAAGAGGTAGATGATATGTGGGGTGACCTTCGGGAAAGCAGGCATCTTCGAGTTAGACTCATGTGCCAAAAGGTAGGTAGGAATCCCTGCCACTTGCGGCCAAAGCAATCAGCTGTCCAAGGCAAAGTGAGGAACTTAATGATGAAAAGACTGAAGCTCTGTTAGTCAGGCCAGCAAACCGACGTGCTAAGACCGACCTATGTGACATCACAGCTGGAAATAGTCAAATAAAGCTGTCAACTGTCGTAAAGGATCTTGGTGTATACTTAGACAATGAACTGACTATGGATAAACATGTTAGTTACATCTGCAAAGTCTGCTATTTTCAATTGCGCAACATCGGCAGCATCAGGCGCTATATCACAAAAGAGGCCGCGATCATGCTAGTACGAGCACTGATAACGTCGCGCCTGGATTATTGTAATAGCCTCCTGATTGGGGCCTCAAAAGAACTTATTCAGCGACTTCAGGTGGTCCAGAACACTGCAGCGAGAATCATATCCCTGTGTGCCAAGCGAGAACACATTACTCCGGTCCTACATGATTTGCACTGGCTCCTCATTGTGCAAAGAATAACTTTTAAGACACTATGTCTGACATACCAATGTGTATCTGGCACAGCACCAGCCTATCTCTCTGACCTTGTACAACCTTACATTCCTGGTCGCTCTCTCAGATCTGCAAATCTAAATCTACTAAAAGTACCTAAGGTCAACTCTAAAACATATGGCCATAAAACTTTCTCTTTCACTGCAGCTACCGAATGGAATAACTTACCAAATGAAATTAGAAACTCATCAACTTTAGAAATCTTTAAATCCAATCTTAAATTCTATTTATTTCAAATAGCATATCCATAGAATACTTACGCGCGTTAGCGCTTAGAGCATGCAGTTGCATGGATTAAGCGCTCTAAAAATGTACTATTATTATTATTATTAAAGTTCAAATTGTTCAACAACCACCCGATGAAGATCAGGCAAGCACGGCTGTCATCAGGAAGACTTAAAAGATCAAGTTTTGTGAAAGAGACAAAAGCACTTCAAAGGAAACACCAAGAAATGTTGCCAGCACAAATAGAAGACCCAAACCACACCCTTGATCCTCCACCATGGGAAAACAAACTAGAGAGCATAGCCATTCGCACCGCAGTACCTCATCTCACAACCAAAGATGAACACAGTGATGTGAGTAAGAAGGCCCTGACCCTAGCCATGCTGGAAGAAATGTACCCTCAGGAGACATGGATAAGGATCTACACAGATGGATCAGCCAAAGATGCAATTAGAAGCGGAGGTGCCGGACTGCACATACAGTATCCAAACGGACAACATGAGTCAGCTGCAATACCGACAGGCAAACACTGCACAAACTACAGATCTGAAGTCGAAGCACTGGTCCATGCAGCTAATACCATCAGCAGAACAGCAGACCTTATTGCACAGATTGTCTTTTTATCTGATGCCCGCTCCGTCCTTGAGGCTATCACCAAAGGTAAACTGCCACAACTTGAAGAAGCACTACAAACCATCAAATGCTTTCGGAGAGCATTGCAGTGGATCCCTTCACACTGTGGAGTCCAAGGAAATGAGGAAGCAGACAAGATGGCAAAGGTGGGTGCAGAAGAGAATCAGACAGAAAACATGGTTACGCATACAGAGATGAAGACTATCATCAAGTCACTCTATAGAACACCTCAATCAGAAGATGCCTACCATCATCTCCCGAGGCCAGAGCAAGTGACCATTTTTCGTCTCAGAACTGGGCATAACAGACTAAACCAACACATGTACAGGCGGTTCCACCTTACGACATCGCCCGCTTGTCCTTGTGGAGAAGCAGAACAGACCACAGAGCACATACTTCAATGTTGCAGTACGTATCAGCTGCTGAGAGAAGAGATCTGGCCTTTGTCAACATCTTTTCTTGAAAAGCTGTATGGGCCTGTGGAAGAACTGCAGAAAACCACAGATTTCATCTTGAGAACGGCTCTCCAAGTGTGATACCAGCGATCGAAAAGAAGAAGTAGAAGACATTGATTATAATTTCACTAGGTTGACACACACTACACATAACTTTTTGTTTGAACAAGAGAGTGGCCCTTTTTGCCAGCTCTCTTCCTCTGCTTAGTCATTGAAGGCATTTTCCTGTGACTGAGGCTCACGCGAGGCACTTTCCTCTCGCAGCAATCATATTTTTGTTAGGAGTATACCATTAGGATTATATTATAGTGGCCTTGTTAGGATGCTCCCTTGCAGGGATACCTCACGGATATATACGGATCAGATCGGTACTTCTGACAATCCCACGTAAACAAGACACCAACTTTGTTCTATGTACTGTATATATTCTCTCGTCTACTTGCAAACGAGTACCATTGTTTGCATAGTATTTATACTTTGATTAATTGTCATGTCCAGACTCTTAAATTAAGCTATGGACCGTCATACCGGTGATACCAATAGTTGGGATGAGACCGTGAGGTTCAACCTCAGTGGCAATGGTTGCACAGCCCAACTGGAACGTTATCATTCCACCGGCTCTAGAAGCCAGTCTTTGTAGTTTTCGGCGAGTCGCGATCCGTAACCACGAGAATCGTAGCTAACCAGCCCTCCTGCACATCCTGTACATGTGGTGCAACAGAGTGGAGCAACACAACGGACCAGCGTGTACCCCCATGAGCTACAAAACAAACATCAGTAGCAAAATATTAAGCACGTGATAGACTGTAGCTGCTCTCGCCAGATCCTGTCTGTAATTGCTAGCATTTGAAACACCGTCTTATCACTTTGTTATTATTTACGTTATGTTTGAACATCTTGGATAGATTTCTTAGATAACGTTTTAGGGAGAACGACGTACCCTGGTATGCCAATTTACCTGAATGCTTCTGACGATCATCCCTGATCCAGCGAGCGCAGCACTTTCCACCATTTCGAATTTCATAGATCCACATTTGTGGAACGTTATAGTTCTTTCAAATCTCAGATCCATTGATATCCGGATCTGTCAAGAAATCTTCATAATCCTTTATCCTCCTTTCCTAATCCTACAAAATTGACGTTTCCACCTAATCTTTGACCCCATCATATATTTTGAGGCAATCAGTTGGTCAAATAGGCATCGATCCTGAATCCTTCAACTTCTAGGCCTATCATCACCAAACTTGGTACATCCTATGAGCTATGTTTGAGGTCATTTAGGTCAAATTCAATTGCCCAGATCTTTCCCATATTCGGCAACAATAGTATCCGAGTAACCAGTTACCCCTAGACACACTCTTTGAACCATTTATAACATTGAGGTCATGACCTTGACTTGACCTATTAAGTAAATTTGGACACATTGACCCCACCGGAACTCATCCTACTATCATAGTCATGATTCATGGAATCGTTTTATACAGGATCACAATATCATTGGATCTATACATGTGCGCAATGTAATTGTCAGTAATCACTGGTAGTATGGTTGCCACTGAGACTATTTCTTGGCATACTATGTATATATATCCCTCCCTCCCTCCCTCCCTCCCTCCCTCCCCCCCTCTCTCTCTCTCTCTCTCTCTCTCTCTCTCTCTCTCTCTCTCTCTCTCTCTCTCTCTCTTCCCTCATGTTACATATGCCAGTATTGATTTCTACATCGTAACCCTACAGATTCAAATACAGTCTATCCTCATAGTTCATATTCTAAAGGCCTACAGACCTGGTTTGAATAACAGTGTGTGCACATTTTGCCATCCAGCTAAGGGCAGGACCTTCTAATAAGACCGACAACTTGGTTCACTCTGGTGGCTATCTGTTCACCATGTTTGTTACCTGATCACATTATCCTAGTAAGAAATCAGCTACTCATGATCATGTCAAAACATAAAGCGAACCAGCTTCAAAATATCCATATTCTCAGTGACTTTAACAACAGGAAAATTTATAGGAGATCAAATCTTAGCAGGGAACTTGGTGCCTCTTTATCAGATTCAGATGGCCAAACCTTAATTGACATCTTTGATGAACTTAGCATTGAACCGCTAGTATCTTTCCAAATCCATGAAGCAAACACTAAAATTAATCGCAACAACATTACCCGGTCAATTAAGTAAACTTCACTCGCTTCCTAAGACAAGCAAAATGGAAAACATCACCATCAGCCCAAATGGAATTAAGAAATTATTAATGGTTTGTAAACATCAAAGGCCATGGGGTCTGACGAAATACATCGGCGAATACTAAATGAACTGTCAACAGAATTGTCAGACATACTATCACATCTTTCGAAACAGTCCTTAGACAAAGGAGTTATCCCAACTAAAAGGAAATCTGCAAACATTTGTCCCTTATATTAAAAAAGCAGCCGTTCCTTACCATGTAACTAAAGACCGGTTTCCCTCACATGCATTTGCCACAAGATGCTGGAACATATCACCTGTTCTAATTGAATGAGCCATTTTGAATACAATAACATCCTAGCTCACAGTCAGCATGCCGTCAGTAAATTTCACAGTTGTGAAACTCAACTAATTAATGTCATCAATGATTGGACTTCATCCATTGATAAATGGAAACAAGTGGACATTTTCATTCTCGACTTTGAAAAGACTTTTGATACACATGGACGTTTGAAATCTAAATTGCACAAATATGGCGTGTCAAAACATACTAAATTGGACTGACTCATTCTTAACAGGTCGGAAACAGTGCATAGTAGTCAATGATGCCAAATAAAATGTTGTGTCTGGAGTACGTCAAGAAACCATTCTAGGCATGTTACTGTTTTCGGTCCGCATAAATGATATAGTCCAGGACATTTCCTTAGAGATCAGGCTATTCGCTGATGATTGCATATGCTACTGGGAAATTGATGACCCCAAGGACTGCGAGGCACCTCAAACCATTGCTACGAACCAGGCAGTATGACAAATATAATGGAAACCCTAAAACTCTCACCTACAAAGGTCTACAGTAACAATAAAAGATATCAATCGACAGTCTATAGACTCCAATTCGGAAAACCGAAAACATGCACAATAGCCACTTCAACCAAATTTACACAAAAACCAACGTCTTTAATTTGAGCTTTATTCCCAGTATGATAAGGGATTGGAACAAAGTATCACAGGATATGCTAAGGAGTTCAGAAAACTCTGCAGATCCTACAAATAAATGTAAAAAATTAATCAGAGGGAAAGAACCTATCTAAACCAGCTATTTGAAGAATGTGCAACGAAAGTACATGGACAAAGGGAAAACTTTATGTTGGTTCCATCTACAGAAGTCCCAACTCTGGCGGCCTAAACAATAATAAACTCGTAAATCTACTAAACTAGGTTGATATAGCAAACGCAGACCACATTCTTATTGTCGAAAATATTGTCAGTGATTTCAATTTCCCATCGATTAACTGGTGCACTGGATGGTCTTCAAATGAAGACGAAGATGCATTTCTTAAAATTAGCAGCGATATTTTTCTACAGCAACTAGTTAGTAGTGCGACAGAACATAGAATAAATCAGACTTCAAATCTTTTGGATCTAGTTTTAACAAGCAACCAAACCATCGAACACGAAATAACCCACCTACCTCCACTAAGAAAAAAGAGACCAGGATGTTCTACAAATATCACTACATCCTGACATCTTAAGCACAAGCAAACAAATAGCTACGCCAAAGCTACTGTTAAATAAAGAATGGTATACAGAAATGGGAAAAGACTTAGGAATGACTGACTGGAATCATCTGCATGAAATTAATGCATCAGAAGCTTGGAACTTGTTACACAACACATTGATCACAATGAAAGAGCAGTATATTCCTTCACCAAAAAAACCACGTGGTAAGAAAAAGCACCTCTGGCTTAACCATACAGAATCATGAAATAGCAAGAATCGGGCATACAAAAGATACAATGAAACGAACAAAACCACAGATTACACCCCTTTACAAAATTTCTAGAAACAAATTGACAGCATGCATCAGAATAATTAAACAGATTTTTAAACGTAAAGTGGCAGGTGAAAGCAAGAGAAATCCCAAAGTTTTTGGAACTATGTCAATAGTAAAATAGTTCTATGTTAATTAACTAGCAAGCTATGTAACCCAGGTAATGGCACTATGACTACAGATGATAAGGAAAAAGCAAACATTCTTAACAAATTCTTCTCAAGTATGTTCACTTCAGAAAATCTTCATTCTACACCAATCATTAACCACAGAAGCAATGGTATTGTACTAAAAGATTTAATAATAACACCTATTGCCATCGAAAATTAATTGAAAGGACGCAACTCCAATAAAAACAATGGCCCGGATGAAATACCAGTGAGATTATAAAAGGAAGCGGTTAAAGGAATTAGTACACCACTATGCATAATCTTTAACAAGTCTCTGAAAGAAGGGGTATTACCTGACAACTGGAAAATGGCAAATGTATGCTGCATACACAGAAAAGACTCCAAAACGACCCAAGCAACTACAGGCCAATCATCTCTACCTTATGCAAGCTCCTAGATTCTTTTATACGAGACAGCATTGTAAATTTCCTGGAAACAGTCAATATGTTTACCAAATGCCAGCATGGATTCAGACATAATAGATCATGTAAAACCCAACTACTAGAACACCTCGAAGGTATAACAGCCACACTTAACTCACATGAACCTGTTGATGCAGTATATTTAGACTTCTGAAAAGCATTTGACACTGTACTACATCAACGACTCCATACACAACTGAGAAGCTATGGCACTGGTGACAATTTAGTAAGATGGATAGGAAACTACCTCTGTAACAGAATCCAGAGAGTAAGGGTCAATGGCACATCAGAATGGATTGAGGTGACAATCGCCATGCTACAAGGAAGTGTCCTGGGACCTATTCTTTTTCTGATATATGTAAATGACATATCTGACAGACTAACCTGCCACGGTAAAATATTTGCAGACAACACAAAGATATAAGGCACCCCAGCTACCAGTAAGATTCAGGAGAACATAGACAAAGTATGCAAGTGGTCACAGATATGGCAACTATCTTTCAGCACAGATAAAACGCATGTCATACATTTCGGCAGAAACAACCCTCAAACCAAATACTATATGACAGATACTCATCCTGCATCAATGACAAAGGTAGAAAAAGACTTGCGAGTGCATATTGACAGAACCCTTCTCTTTTGATATACATATAGGGAATATCGTATCCAATGCAAACCGCACAATAGGACTAATCAAGAGAACATTTAGCAGCATTGACCCATATACTTTGTACAAATCTCTAGTGAGACCTATTCTCGAATACTGCAACTCAGCATGGTCACCAAGATTGAAAAAGGCAATCACAGCTATTAGAAAGAGTTCAATGCCGAGCAACAACACTTTAAAAGCACTAAATCTAATGTCACGGAAATATATACGATTTCGAGGAGATATAATTGAAATATTCACGCTCATCAGGGATCTATATAATATTGATAAGGAGTACTTTTTCGAGCCATCCAGTATTACTTAGACCAGAGGGCATAAGTTCAAGCTCAACATAAAGCACCGCAGCAAAGATATTCGCAAGCACTTCTTCGCTAACAGAGTGATACCACAGTCGAATTCGCTAGCAGCTACAATAGTAGTCGAAGCAACAACAGTTGAATTATTCAAGAGAAAACTAGTCATCTACTTCAAAGAAAGATCATTTGAAAACGCCTGAGCAGGCACATGTATACCAGCCCATCACAAAGTCATACTGCAATTCTTCCAATAGAGTGGACTTATCTTGGAGTAGCCTGTATATCGACAAAACATAGTCTTTGGTGATTTCAATTATTGGTAGACAGGTCTCTGCTTTCGATGTCCACATTTTGTGGTAGGTTGAAGAGACACTAGTGTAGAGAAGAAGATTCGGATAGTGAGAAACACTGAAAATGAAAGCAACATCAATAAGACCAATCATGGCCTCCACAAGTCAGCATGCAAACTAATGCTAGGCACAGCAGGATGTAACCATGAGTGTAGGTGGCACACCGCAGCTGGCGCGGGGAACACTCAACTGCCCCACAGCATTTCCATAAATTAGTTTTAACTATTGCCACACCGATGTCAAGATTTAAAATTTTCATATTAAATTAAAAGATGACCTGGTGTTCATCTTTCGGCAATTTTGCTGGAGGATGTTGATGCATAGAAATCAACATCATCAACCAACCTGAGACATGTACACCGGTTTCTTTGTTATATACACAGCAAAACATAGAATATTGACATCGGAGAGGTAAGGGTTAATCTCTCAAATCTAATGGTTTCGAGGAGACTTAATTAATCACCAACTGTCAAATGAGTCAGAACCAACTAGATATCAAAGAAAGAACTGAACTGAGCAAGCCATACGACAACAAAACACTGAGGCAATAACAAGCCAATAGCTCATGCCTTGTAAAATAATGATGATGCATACCTGGAATAAGTTTAGTGGCACACCTTTGGACATTTTCTATCGCATTTACATGTTTTTTTAGGAAGGGAGCACAAACTACATTGGCATATTCGATGTGAGGTCTGACAAGAGATGTAAATAGGTGTTTGAAATTGTCCTTTTCTACATAATTAAATGTACGTCTAATTAGTCCCATTATTTGGTTGACTTTGTTTATTTTTTCGTTTATATGTTGATCAAAACTAAATTTTTCATGAACTAAAAATGTCTTAAAAATGTCTTTTTCAGTGGATGAATACGCTAAAGTATGGTGGGTAGAGTCCATTGTGTAGACATGGGGAGTTGTAACTTTTGAAGAAATCCTCATGCTTTTACATTTGTCAGGATGGGGCTTTAATAATGAATTTTCTGCCCAAAAGCACATCGAGTCCATATCTTGCTGCAGCGAATCACAGTCAGCTTGTTTATAGATTGATCTGAATAATTTTGTATCGTCTGCAAGCAAGAATATGTCTGACCCACAACTAAATGCTTAATTCAGGTCATTTATGTACAATATAAAGAGAAGTGGGCCGAGGTCTGAGCCTTGTGGTATGCCACTGGGTACATTTAAGCGTTTAGAGTATGTTACATTAATGACTACCTGTTGTTTCTTCCTGATTAAGAATTACTGGATCAAATTAAATAGTTTTCCATCAATACCATAGGCAGCTAATTTTTTAAGTAAGCGTTTGTGAGGAACTTTATCAAATGCTTTCATAAAGTTGAAGTAAATAACATCTACCACCCCTCCATTATCCAGTGCCTCCAGCCATTTTTGCAGTACTGTTAAGTAATTGAAGCACAGTAGATCGGCCACTTATAAAACCAAATTCCCCATCTGATACAGTTGTATATACAGACTGAAAATATTCAGCCAGAACATCTACTTTCTCCTTGTCATTTTTGGTGAATTTTATCTCCTCATAGTTATCAGATACTTGTAAATCTGGGATTCTGGACCTAGCTTTCGTCTTGGATTGGAAATGATTCCAAAATTTCTTGGAATTCTGCTTAGCACTTTTGGATATGTTCTTTTCATGTAGTTTCAGTGCCATTCTAGTTGCCTGTCGGACCGGGTTTCTTATCCGGCAGTATTCTTCATGGGTTGTCTCACTAGCCGTTACTAGGTATTTTTCCCAGAGTCGTTGTTTTATTTATGTTAGATCTTGCAATCCTATTAAGGGGAAATTTATGTTTCTTATTTTTTATTTTTCTCACAGGGACGAATTTCTTCTCAGCTTCCAAACACGTGTTACACATTAATTTCCATATAGGATCAATGACAATATAACCTTCTAGTTGTTTCGTCCAGTTTATGTTCATGAATGCAGCCATAGCTTCATAATTACCCTTGTGCTTATCAAGATCAAAAACGCTAGAGGCCTTTCCGGCCATGGAATAATAAAATTGCTGATGCTGTCGCAGAAAGTAAGATAGCTCTCCATAATTGGAAGACCTGTAACAGACCATCAAACCAAAACCACCCAGCCTCAGCCCGAAGATCTAGAGCCAAAAAGCTACTGCGCCAGGCACAAAGAAGACCAGTAGCGGACAAGCGTAACGCTGACATCCAAACCCTACTGTTTGCCAGAGAGAATGATAGAAGACTATTCTTTAGGCTAATCCGCAAACAGCAAGGCTGTAGAGTACCTAAAGTTACAGAACTCAAGGTCCAGAAAGATACATTCCCAAAAGACTGCATCATAGAGGTATTGTATCCACATTTCTCACAGCTTGCCACCCCACCAAATATCCCAGCCAATGTCCATAGGAAAGCAGAACTGGAGTTTGATGAACTGGTGCTATCTGACATTGCAGCAGGAGAAAATTAAATGATTCAATTCACATACGGTGAAGTAGAGCAAGCAGTCAAGCGATTAAACAGCGGCAAAGCCTCGGATACTGATGGCATATCAGCCGAACACCTAAAAGGAGGTGGGATTGTAACCATGCACCTGCTGACCTTAATCTTGAATGCTATTGACAAACTTAAAACCATTCCAGACATCTTCAAGGTAGGCCAATTAACACCAGTCTATAAGAATAAAGGCAATCCTAACCAAGCTACATCCTATTGTGGTATTACAGTAACATCAACCATCTGTAAAACTCTAGAAATGCTTCTGAAAGTCCGCATCCAACAGACAGTACTTAAAACACAACACCCTCTTCAGTTTGGAATTACATCCGGGTTATCGCCAATATACAGCGCACTGATGCTCCAGGAAGCTACCTCGGAACCGCGAATCAAGAACCTTAATACATACATTGCTCTCCTTGATGCCAAGTCAGCCTTTGATGTAGTAAACCAAACAAGCCTTGCGTGTAAACTGCATCTTGCTGGAATAGAGGGAGGCACTTGGACCCTCATCACAGACCATCACAAAAATGCTACCACCACAGTGAAATGGCATGGAGAGTACTCGGAGCGAATTCCGTTCAGGCAAGGTGTCAGGCAAGGGAGCATATTATCAACAGACCTGTACAAACTACATCAACAATCTGCTCAAGTGCCTCGATACCACTGGTAGTGGTGCCTATATTGGGACTGTACACTCGGCAGCGCCGACCTGTGCTGGCGATGTCAGCCTAATCGCAAACTGCGAATATCAGCTACAGCACCTGATAGACACATCAAGCTATTACAGCACCTACAAGTTCTACGAACTGCAGCCAGCGAAATGTGCCATCCTATCAAACTGTAAACAGGAGAAGCCAGCATTTACTCTAAATGGAGAACTGGTATCAGCACCAGGCTGTGCTCCCCATCTGGGAATCCAAAGGAGTGATCAGATTGCTAGTGCACGGCCCACCATTGATGAAAACATAAAAAAGACAAGATGAGCAGCTTACTCTCTCATGGGCGCGGGACTCCATGGCATCAATGGGATAATACCAAATGCCAGTATGGATCTGATTGAGATATATGTCCTTCCTGTACTACTCCACGGTTTTGGACATTCTCATCCTTAACAAGACAGAAATTAATCTGCTAGACAAATTCTACCACAAACTACTGCTTCAAATATTAGGCCTTCCAGACAGGACTGTGTACCCATCACCTTATATCCTATTCGGCACCCTACCAGTTGAGGCTCGTATACATATGTTGAAGCTCATCATGACCAGAAATATCTGCGGAAACCAGGAAATGCTTCTATTCGAAGTAGCTGTAAGACAAAGTGTTATGAGAGGCTTTGACCAGGAGAGCTGGTTTGCAGACATACGCAGGATATTGGCAAGGTATGAGCTGCCATCCATCTATGAACTCATGGACAGCCCACCAGGAAAATGTGCCTGGAAGACCACTATCAGAACCAACATACACAAACCATGGTCTGCGAATCTCAACTCACAACTGCAGCTGTATCCCTCGTTGGAGTACATCCAGCACTATCCAATTAATTTCTGCTCTGCACATCCATCAGTTGTCTCTGTTACCACATCACCTTACGATATACACCTACTTGCAGTATGACTACGGCTACTGACAGGATGTTACATTCTTCAGCTGAACACAGCTAAGTTTAGCCGCTACACTGTTAATGCAACCTGCCTACTATGTAATGGTGAACCCGAGGGCCTTCAGCACTTTCTGACTTCCTGCACTGCTCTAGCTGAAATCCATATGAAATACCTCAATTTGATCCACTCTAGCCTATGTACCACGTGCAACACCAACACCCACGCTATCTGGACCAACAACAGCATCCTAACATCATTCCTGCTTGAGCCTTCTACATATATGTCTAAGAAACCAAGCTGCAACTGCCATCATAAACTATAAATGTCAGTGCAACAATACTTCTACTCACTACACCATCACAGGACCACAAAACTCGCAATTATAAACAGTAATAAATAGACCAAGTAATTCATACACAAGTCCGCTTCTACTGTTGTCATTTTTGTATCTTACTCGCTCGCGAGGTGCTCTCGTATATGGGAGGGATTTCCGAAATGAACTGAACTGATCAAGTATACTGTTACAGGAGTCTTGTCTGTATTAATCCAGATTCAACCTGCTCGAATTACTCCAACAATAGAGGTTCACCTGAAGGTCCGAAAGCGAGAGGCGGGAAATACAATACAAAAAAGACGAATGAAAAGGCGCGCGTAACTCAACTAGAAAAAAATTATGGATTTTGGTAGCTCAAGCAAGCCTGGATTCCTGTTGGAAAGTATGAACATTTTTGTGGGATCATTGTTCAGAAATACAGAAGATGTAGGGTATGCACATGATGAATTTAGCCTTTATGCATATTCCGTCTGTTGTTTTTGTTGTTACCTATTTTCGTGATAAATAGTACTAATATAATTATGGGGTTCTTCCAGTGTATGACGATAACAGCCGTCAGGTTATATTCCGGCCTATTCCTATAGTCGTATTGCTCCTACTATTATTACCTGCTATGTACGTCTCACTATGTTGTTAATCATTTAATACTCAAGTAAAAGTCCATTAGAAGACGAAAGAAAAGGTTATTTTTGAAAATTTATCATATATATTGGAAATGACTGGCTTAGTTGATCGAGACACTCAGTCCAGTGATAAAATTTCATTGAACAAATTTAGATCAATGTTGGTTTCTAACTTAACTTCCTATTTCTAACTTACCGTTCCTATTCTTTTTCAGATGACTAAGAGACAGTGGCATTGCTAAAGATCGGACTGTCACCCTGTTTCTGTAATTTAATTTCTGTAATCTGGATGTTTGAAATCAAAAATACGTTTGAAACAATGAATAAATAAAGTCAATAAAATCTGTTTGGTAATTTTATATACTATCATGATTCGGATTCATTTTTATATGCGGAAATGAGAAAAATTGACTGCCGTATGTTTGAATAAAAATAATTTCGAATGTAAGTGTGAACTTAAGACATACAAATATTTGATTAAAAGTTAAGTAGACATACTACGGAAAATGTGAATCTACAATGTTTGAAAAAGATCCATTAGAGAATTGAATTGATTTCGTCAAAAAGGATGGATTTGGAATGTACGCGATTGTACTGTACTGAATTTAAAATGAGGAAAATAAATTTGAAAAACTTGAGAGAGTTTGAATCTTACAAGTTTACGTCTGTTTGTCTCGAAAGACTAATAGACTGATCAGCAATCTAAGGCCAGTGGACGTCCAGCAAGTGCACATGCTTGCATATTTACTGACAGACCTGCCAACCCCTATGAATTGTCCGTAGTTTGTACGGAAATAGCATCCAAACTGCGCATGTACGAGTGAAAAACGGAAATAAAAAATTGTTCAATAACAGTAATACGGACAAGGTGGTAAAATTACGCATTTCCGTTTGTGGGTCTATAAAAAGGCAACCGCTTATCAAAGCACGTTGGCTTCCATCATGTCAAGTAGTCCGAGTCTGCTCTGACTCAACCCGCCCCTGTGACAGATATTTGGACAGACTGACGGGCCGGGGAGAGTCAGAGCAATTAGTATGTTCAAAAGTCGGAGAACTCCGCCACAGCTTGGTAGCGCGCCTCTTAATCGACCTTAGCTACAATATTCGACATAAACCCCGGTTATTGCTTGGTATAATTCACATATCCATTCGCTCGCACCGTAAATCAGGTTAAATATGTCTTATATCTCACGTTATTTAACCATTTAGCTCATTGTTGACAAATTTTTATCGAATTTCAAGCGAACAGCCATTGCAAAAGCAGTGATGACGTAGTACACAACTTTTTGCCTCGAAAATCACGCAATTTCGTCCCGAGCAAATTCGAGCCCTGGGATGATTAAATTAAACTGGAAAGAAAAGGAGGGATCTAGATTGTGTCAGTTTTGTTGGTTAGATAAAATATTAAATTATTTATGCTGCATTCATTATTCTCATTTTACATTGGTGGGTGGTTGGGTGTGTGAGGGTGGGTGGGTGACAGGGAAGCGGGTGTGTGGGTGAGTGGAAAATTAAGTGAATTATTCAGTGAGTGATTCAGAGCCTATCATGGCTATGTGATTCGGTGAATTAATGGGTGTGTGGTCAGTTGGTTGGTTGGTCAGTCTGTCTGTCTGCCTCGGTGGGTCGGACGGTCAGTTGGTGGGTGGATCGGTTGGTCATTGGGTCGGTTGGTAGGTCAGTCGGTCGATGGTTGGGACGGTGAGTTGGTTGGTCGGTCAGTCAGTCCGATCTCGGTGGGTGGGTTCGAGCCAACCTCAGTTGGTCGATAAGTGGGCGGGTGGGTTTTTTCGACCGGCTGTTGGTCGGTCAGTCGGTCCGACCTCGGTAGGTCACTGGATGGGTCGGGGGTTGGGTCTGTTGGTCGGTCGATGGATTGGTCTGTGCGTCGGGAAGTCAGTGGGTGGGTGCATGGGTTGATGGGTGTGTGGGTCGGTCAGTTGGTGGGTGGGTGGGAGAGTGGGTGGGTCGGTCATTCGGTGGGTGGGTGGATGAGGTCGGTTGATGGGTGGTTGGGTGGGTCAGTCTTCTATCCTACAGAACTAGTCTATCAGCTTAATAGCATACAGGCCTAGTTTAACAGCCTACTGTACCAGCCTACAGTCCTAGTCTACCAGCCTACATGGTTAGGCCGTAGCTCTGCCATAGCCAGTCTTGACTAGGTCTTAATTAGACATTAACTAAGCTACGGCTAGGCCTTATCCGGGCTTGGATATGCCTTATCTTCCCTTAGCTAGTCGTTACCTAAGCCTTAGCTAGGCTTGGTTAGACCTTCCTGGCCTAATCTGTGTCTTATCTACGCTGCGTTTAGTCTTACCTAGGCTTAAGCTATGCTTACGTAGTCCTTACTTAGACCATACCGGGTCCTTATTTAGGCGTGGCTAGGTCTCGGCTAGCCCTTAAACCTGACGTGACTTAGCCTTACCTAGGCATTAACCAGGCTTTGCGAGGCATTACCTAGGCCTTGGCTGTGGTGGGCCTTAGCCAGGTTGGATTAGGCATTACTTAGACCATATATAAGCTTGGCTAGGCCTGAGCTTGCCCTTATCTAGGCTTTGATATACATTATCTAGGTTTTGGCTAGCATTAGCTAGGCCTTAGCTAAGGCCAGGCTAAGCCTTATATAGGCCTCAGCTATGCCGTATCTAGACTTGTCTTAATCTTATGTAGGCCTTCACTGGACTTACATCAACATTAGCTAGTCCTTATTTAGGCCTCAGGTAGGCTTAACTTTGCCGTACCTAGGCCCTCGCAGGTCTTCATTATGACTTAAATAGGCCTTAGCGAGGCTTAACTAGGCATTAACCAAGCCGTAGCCAGTTAACTTGGCATTGCCCATGCTTGACTAGGGCAGATCTAGGGCTTAACTAGCTTTGACTAAGATGTACCTATGTCTTGGCTTGTCCTTAGCCAGGCTGGGATAGACGGTAGGTAGACTTGGCTACATCTTCGCCAGGCATGACTAAGCCTTCCCTAGACCATTGCCAGGCTTAGATATGCCTTGTTAAGGCTTGGCTAAGCCTAACGAAGGACTAGCTAAGACCTAATTAAGACATTGTCAATCCCAACCAAAGCTTAGCAATGGTCTAGCAAAGCGTGGGTATGGCCAAACCAAGCCTAGCTATAGCCTATATAATGCCTAGCCAAGGCCTATATATGCCTACTCAAGTCTGGCTTATTCCTTGGTATGGCCGAATCCAGCCTAGGTACGGCACAGCCAAGCCTACCTGAGGTTTAAGTAAGGACTAGCTAATGCTAGCCTAAACCTAACTAAGACCTAGATAATGTATATCTGGCTAGCCAGGGTGGACCCGTCTGGTTTCGACCATGGCCGAGGAGGATGCACCCTGTCCATCGGTGGCATCGATTAGGACAGGGATTTTGCTCGCAGCCTGGATCCAGTCTATTGGACTGGATTCAAGGTTTATGGAGTTGTTGGATGCTATTTCTAGCAAACAGCTTCTGACTAAGGGCCCCGCCCCGGCGCTGGTGGACAAGTCCCAGGTGCACCATGACGAAGTCCTGTCCCTATGTGATGAGGGTGTGAAGGCAGCAATGAGTGCTGTCAACCATTCTTATCGCCTTCTTCATTCGGTGTGGGCTGAAGCGGAGGCGTGCCACCTGTGACGCTTTCATGCGTGAATGACGGCCTGGTGCATTGGCAAGGGTGCATGGGCGAGTGACAAAGTCTAGGAGGCAGATGGTCCTTGACCATATGCGTCCGGCTACGGCTGTTAGAGAGCGTCTTCTTGGGACGCCCCTTACTGGCCCTAGCATCTTTGGTGGCCAAGCGCGGGCCATCTTGGAAAACTGCCAGCATCGCGCAGAATCGGTTAGCGATGAATCTGCAGGTGGAGCTAGTGGCACAGGCGCAGGCACTAGGGGTTGTAGTCACGCCGCTAACCGGACAACCTTCTAAGAAGCAGAAGAGGCATAAAAGTGAGGCGAAAGCCAAGCCTAGTACTGCTTCTGTTTCTACTGGGTCTTCTCAGCCAGTGAAGAAAGCCAAGAAGGTTGTGGAGGCACCTACCCACCCCAATGTTGCCACCGACTGCCCGAGAGGCGGCAAGGGGAAGGGTAAGGGTAAGTCCTCAAAGGGCAGTAAGAAGGGAGCGGATCGTACCTGAGGGTGCGAGGGCTCCCTTCGTATCTGCCTGGACCATACCTGTGCAAGAGGAACAGCGGTGCCAGTTAGACCGGCCAAGCTAAGACCAAAATGGTTTTCTTTCTCTCTCGTCAAGAGAGGGGGGTGGGTGCGGATCGTGAGCCAGACACCAGCATTAGGCATCGATACGTCTATAGTGGGTGGAAGGCTCAATGGCTCATGCGTTTCGTCGAAGCTTGGCGAGGTGTGATGTCAGACAGTCTGGTCCTAGGATGGTTATCCCAGGGATACATGCCGGAGTGGTGGGATTTTCCGCCACATAATCTGTCTTTGGCACCAGTCAGGACTCCCGTATTAAGGGAGCCAGACAAGTTAGAAGCCATTCAAAAGGAAGTGTCAGGTTTGCTTCTGAAGGGAGCAATAGAACCAGAACATTCCAGGCTTCTATTCAAACATGTTCCTTGTTCCCAAGAGCACAGGGGGGGGGGGGGGGCGTGTGGAGACCCGTTCTCAATCTCAGGCCATTAAATTGGTTTATCCATACGCCTCGGTTTCAGATGGAAACTCTGAGGTCGGTAATGGCAGGATTGATGAAGGGAATGTGGTGTGGATCGATCTGAAAGACGCATATTTCCACATTCCAATGAACAGGAGTTGTCACAGGTTTCTGAGATTCGCGTTTCAGAATCGGGTATAGGAGTTTGTAGTCCTCTCATTCGGTCTGTCGACAGCTCCAGGGGTTTTCACCAGAGTGGTCCTTGCGGTAACAGCGTTTCTCAGAAGAGAGAACGTGGCGCTTCACACCTACATAGACGATTGGCTTATCAAGGCAGACACGCCAGCCAAGTTAGAGTGGAGTTACTTTCAGATCTAGGCTGGATAGTCAACAAGGAGAAATCCGAATTGACACCCACTCAACAGTTCGTTTATTTGGGGATGCGATTCGATCTCGAGGAGGGCAGGGTTTACCCGTCAGGGCCCAGAGTGGTGTCTCTGTTAGCCATCCTCAAGAGTTGTCGATTGGGAAACCACACTCAGATGAGGCGGTTTCTTCAGATGCTGGGTATGATGGTCTCCATGGAGCAGGTAATCCTGTACGTTGTTCTGATGTGAAGACCTATCTAGTTGTATCTGATGTCTGTGGAAACAGAGAACAGAACCCCTGTCAAAGCTGGTGCCAGTTATGGAGCCGTTACTGTCGCATCTTGTATGGTGGAAAAAGCGTCAGAATCTCCTAGTAGGAGTATCGCTGCACCTACACCACCCCCAGCTGTCCGTGTACACGGATGCATCGTTGAATGGATGGGGGGGAGGCCCTGCCTGGGAGAACACCAGGTCTCGGGCACATGGACTCTCCAAGAGAGCCAGCTGCATATCAATCTGTTGGAAATGATGGCAGTGGAACTGGCGTTGGAAAAGTTTCTTCCAAAAGTCAGGGGCAAGGCGATATTGATACGGTCGGACAACTCGACAGTGGTATCATACATAAATCGCCAAGGCGGGACCAAGTCACCCACGCTATGTATGAAAGTGTGGCACTTGATTCAATGGTGCAGGAATTACTCGGTTGTTTTGAAAGCAGCTCCCATTCCTGGGCGATTGAACATTCTGGCGGATGCTTTGTCTCGCAGACGGAGGATTCTACTAACAGAATGGTCTCTCAACCCTCCAGTTCTTCACAGGATCTTTGAACATTGGGGCAAACCCAACGTGGACTTGTTCGCCACAAAGGAAAATGCTCAAATCATGACTTATGTCTCGCCGATTCCAGATCCAAATGCCGTCGATACAGACGCTCTGGCGATAAGCTGGAGAAGGATGCACGCTTACGCGTGCGTACCCACCCACCATCCTTCTACCGAAGGTATTGGTGAAGGTCAGGGAGGAACCGTGTCTGGTCCTGCTAATAGCGCCGTATTGGCCAAGCAGGGCCTGGTTCACGGATCTGCTGGTGGAAAACCCAGTGCAGTTGCCCGAGATTCCGAACATAATCTCCCAGGCCAAGGGACGCTTCCTACACGAGCGTCCCGAAATGTTCAAATTGACTGCGTGGATGTTATCAAACAACGTTCCACGTCGGAAGGCTTTTCTCGACAGGCTGCTGATTTCATCGCGGCTGCGAGAAGGAGGTCAACCTTCAAGTCATATAACAACAAGGTTAACAGATTTGCAGACTGGTGTGAAGAAAAGGGTATTGCTATAAGAAACGGACTGATTCGTTACGGTCGAACGATAGACATCTGTGGATCTGCCATAAGAAGCCTTATGGCGCCGCATCCATGGATACGGATACTATCTCTCGTTGGGTAGTCGAATGCATTCAGACTACTCATGAGATGGCGACTGGGCACCAGGTGCAAGGCGTAAGGGCACACAATGTTCGAGGAATAGCCGCCTCGACCGCCCTTTACAGTGGTGTTCCGTTAGAGGACATCATGGCCGTTGCACAATGGCACTGTGAGTCCTCATTTACGGATTACTATATGAGGGATGTGTCAGACTCAGCCAATCCACTCGCTTTAGCTGTTTTGAGACGATAGTTAAGTGACCACACTGCTCTTCACCCTTTTTTCACTTCGGTTAGAAAAGAACCTAAAGCAGGCATGGTCGAGCGTGAGGATGACAACCTGATTGTGTCACTGATGGCCGGACCAGTGAATGGTTGGAGGCGGTACGTCTGAAGTCCAATTATCATAAGGTAATTCATTAGTGAGAGTTATGTATTATGTCTATATATCATGTTCATTCATCTTATATGTTCATGCTCATTCCCAGGCTAATACATGTGGATATGCAAGGAGCAGTTAACCCTCTTGGCATATTTGTGTTTCAGGCGAGATACATGTTCGTGAGTTCTCTCCCTTTTCTTAGGAGAAAAAGGGGGGGCAGTGACGCGAATGTGATTCGGTTCCGATAACTTGACGGTCCTTTTTAGGTCTCCATTAGTCAAGTTGTTAAGTCTAAATCTTTCTCCAAGGGGCAAAAGTAGCATTTATGGCTTGCCCCTTCCCACCAGGTTACTGAACAAATCTGGTGTATATCAGAAAGTAACAGAATGGTGAGTATTGATCGAAGGAGAATGCAGGAAATTTCAATTTCCCTTTCTCCGAGATCTAACAATACTCACCATTCTGTTACGGACCCAGCCTCCCAGCCCCACGGAGGCAAGCCATGGATTTCTCTTGTTTGGTGGCTATGCAAACAATATGAGCTCTATGGTAGACGGGTACTCAGCAGTTGGGAGCCGAGTACCCGGTTCCAAGGAGTCGGTAAGGCTTTCTAAGTCTAGTCCTAGAGCCAGCTGTCAAGGCCAGCTGTGTATCAGAAAGTAACAGAATGGTGAGTATTGTTAGATCTCGGAGAAAGGGAAATTGAAATTTCCTGCAATCTTCTCCAAATGACCAAACTTTTTGCATGCAATATTAATTTAGGATACAGAAACTTTTTAGATGGGGAGACTGATTTTAAAAATAATTTATTTGGACACCCTAATACACACGATACCCCCCCCCCCCCACACACACACACACACACACCTCCACTCCGCATCCGTCCCTGAGTGACACATACATTTTTGCTTTAATACTCATATCAGCCAAAAACAGCTTCTCAAGTGGTCTTGAGAATGGTCCATATTTGCAGACCAAGAGAAGACTGTTTTTGAAATTTTACCACTGGAATGTCTGCAAATGGACATTTTCTATGAATAAATTGAAATGTTCTTGAACAAATTTGAGGGTGTAAGGGTTAAACTTTTGACGTAACTCAGGTTTTGACATCTGGTAGGTTTTATTGAATTTATTCGGATGATGAAAATACAGTGCAAGCTGCAACTCTTCTTTCCGTCCAGTCAAGTCCTTTTCTGACACAAATCCTTCAATGCTGTGACCGTTAAAGTTTTATTCTCTGCTTACTTTCAGGAATCTTACAAAGAAACTAGTGCGTCAGAAATTTGAAAACTATATTGGCAGCGACTGTCTTACGTCATCAGAAAGACACGATCTTCACTCCGTTCTTTGCAGACAGTTGCAAGAATTCGGTGTCATTAGTGTGTCACAGGTCAGCTAACTTGAGGGGGAGGGGTGGGGGGAAGGGGGATTGTTGTACTGGTCATGGAAATTCATGGAATCTGAAAATTTAAAAATAAAGGCCTGGAAATCCTAGAAAATCCATACTTTCTCTCGTAAGTCATGGATAATTGAACCGTAGAACTTTGAAGCCACAGTATCTCAATTTCAAGACAATCATATACAAGCAGGGACAGACCTGGCTTTCACAAATTGCTAGCCAATAGATTAGCCAACTACCCTTTTTCTTAGCCAGATCTGAACTATTTTAGCCAATGTTTTCCAATGTCTACGATCTATGACCTCGCGGTACCCCTTTCAACCGAATGCTGCATACCAGATACAGGATTTTGTTGAATATTTTGAAACTAATTTGCCTGGAAGCTGTTGCAAATTAGTTTCAAAGAATTCAACAGCTGGACTATATGGGTGATTTTGTCTGAGATATTAGGAGTTCAGGGTTTATTTGATTACAATAAAACATAATATATAAGTACTAGTTACATAAATATTTATTTTAACATATTTTTTCAAAGTTAATTTTAATGATATTCGGCTTTAAAATTATGTATGGTGTGATTTAAATCATTAGCCAAATGTTTGGTTAATTGGCGAATGGGTAGGTCGATCCCTGACAAGTAAGACCGTGTTGAGTATTTCGAACTTAATTTGACGGGAAACTGTTGCTGCCTTCTGCTTAAGGCAGCAACAGCTCCCAGTCAAATTATTTTCAGAATCTATAATAGAATATTTATTAATAAAAAAACAATTGTAAATGATCTTTCATAAAATTTGGTATTTGACATTCAAAACAAGTTTAAAAAGATTGTCAGGAATTATCAGGAAACATTGGAAATCAATTTTCTTTGTTTCAAGGTGTCCTGGCACCTTATTGAAATCAGGAAGTAGGGGAATTAGGGGATTCCACTTCCTGTCCATGGGTTCTTGTATAATGAAAGTTTCCATTGAATATTGCACTGTTTTAGCTTCAGGTATACATACTTTGACCTGATTTTACAGGCTAATAAGAAATAATATACCTCCAATTTTTTTATATTATGCAGTAAACATGTTGAGCTTCATTTTTCATGCAAGGTCATCTCAAGGTCACGTGATCCACACGGTCAAATTTGTGGTCAAAGTAAAGGTCGAAAGGGCACCATGCTTAAAATTATCCCTATGTAAAAAATAATGTCATTTATGGAATCCTTGTGAAATTACCTTTCTAGGAATGCCAATTTCATCAAGATTGACCAATTGGTTGCTGAGCTATAGTCATTTGAATATCGGCGGCCATGCCTCTTTTGGCGAAAATCATCAAAATCGAAGGCGCCGTATTTCAGAAACCACTTGTCCGATCATGCTAAAATTTGAAATATCATTTTTTTCAGCCCCAATAACCATATATATATAAATTTTCAGCAAAATCGGAGCGGATGAGGTTTCGTCCATTGGGTGATCTGACACGGAACGACCCCAAGATTGGTCAAAAAAATCAATTATGGCGTAATAAATTAGAAATTTCCATTTGTTAGCTAAGGTATGCTTGGTTATCAAGCCAGCCATTCCAGTGGTAAGTTTTCAAAAATCGTCTTCTATTGTCATGCAAATGGACATTCCTCAACAGGACTGCAGCAGCATTTTTTGGCCGCCATGACCATTATTCCTTTCACACTCATATCAGTCAAAAATGGCTTCTGCAGTGGTCTTGAGAAATTTCCATTTGCAGACCAAGACTATTTTTGAAAATTTACCACTGAAATGACTAGCTCGATAATCGAGACAGTCATTCATGTGGTAAATTTTCAAAAATAGTTTTCTCTTGTTCTGTAAACGGACATTTTCAATGAAAAAATTTAAATTTTCTTGAACAAATTTGAGGGTTACAAGGTTTAAAGGGTTAATGTTATACCTGTTTTGTATTTACACAGCTGTCCAGTCCTGCAGATACCTGTATACACATCTCTAATCAAGCCAAATCTCCAGCTAAAACTACACCTGAATCTAGGAACACACTCACTGAGACACTAACATGTTCTAATAGTCCAGCTCACACAAGACATGCATCGGAGAATGTTAAGCAGCCACAAATTGTAAGCAGTACAGAGAGCCCACAAAAACCGTTAACTAAACCAGGTGATAGATCTCTGTCGCCGGTAAATAAATGTTCATCGATACGGTTTCGGAAGACGAAGCCGATTCAGCGACGTTTGACAGTGTATGAGGTTGTTGCGTCATTGATTGAAGATGATACGCGTATAGATCTGAGTAGTTTAACTGATAACGATACGGACTCTAGTGTGGAAGGTCACGAGGCGTTGCGGAAATTGAAAGTGAATTACAAAGATCCAATCCGAAAGCAACAGAAAAGAATTCGGGAAACAGTTTATTCTGAGTCATACTCTGATGAACCTAAGGAGGACATTTGTACGGTTAAACCTAACACTAAGTTTGCAAAGGGTAGTCTGAAGAGGTGTCGTAATGAACTACGTCGTGAAAGTCAGTGTAAGTTTATACCTGGGAAAACTCTGATAGTACGGTTACCTAGGATTGATGAGCACCTTGAATCACAGAAAGAAAATTTACAGTATGATTTTACTGTAGCGACTAGAGAACCACGAAATGTAAAAAATATTTCACGTAAGATTTTATATGAATCAGTAAAAAGTAGTCGTTTGAACATTTATCAGAATTGTGTACTCCAGCAAGACTCTTCCAATACTACTGAATCATCAACTTCTGAGTGCTTAGAAAATAGATTAGCGATTCGTCAAAAACGGTTCAAAAGTGGACTAGCGTGGACAAAGGAATTACATGAAGAGATTGTATGTCTAAGTTCTGATTCAGAATCATTAAACATGAAGAAAACAAAGTCCAGAACAGTCATGGTATCTTCAAGTGATGATGGTTTGTCCGATAGTAATGATGAAGTTTTAAATCGTAAATCCACAAAACCACCAGAAAGGAAGAATAGTGCTCAAGACTCTAAACGGAAAACAGGTAGAGTTAATAAAACAGAATCTAAAAAAATTGGTAAGAAAGATATTAAGAAGCGTATGGTGAGTGAGAGTGAACAAGAAAGTGACGAAACAAGTGATGATAGCGTTAAAGAAGTTATTTGCACAACTAAAAAGTCTAAATTGTCACTAGAGTCCAACGGTCAGAAAAGTCGATCGCATAGTGATAGCGATTCTGACAGTGATAATGTTGTTTTAGTACCAAAGTCATCGACGCTTGTGAAGAATAATGCTTCTAAAAATGTAAACATTTCAAATAACGAATCAGATGATAGTGGAAAGGTAAAAACTAAGAACTGTGTTAAGAGAAAGCCTAAGACAGTAAGGAATTCAGATGGGGATGAAAGTGATTATTCATCTGAAGATAGCAAGAGAGACGTGAGAAGTAGCAAGCAACGACCAACAGGGGATGTTAATGCTGCCAATCACAAACATCCACCTAAGATATCTGTGAAAAGGAAGAGAGCAGTTTTACTAAACACAAGTGATGACTCTGATAGTGATGATGACAAGCCATTGCGGCCTAGGAAAGTGGCATGTGTCCAAGCGAAATCAGGTCAGAAGACAACTGAGGCAAAGAAACCATCAGTCGCTCCGCAATCTGATAGTGGTAGTGATGAGAATAAGTTAGATAAACCTGACATGCCTGATGCTGGAGGTGATACAAACTTTAACAAATCAAGCCCGTCCAACTCTGTCAATGATAGTGATGGCAGCAGTTCAGATGTTTCTGTGGCGTCTAGCGATGGCAATTTGAACAAATCTAATCGTTCCAACTCTGGTAGTGATGGTAATAAATCTGATAATTCGAGGGCTTCTAGTGATCGTAATAGCAATTCATCGAATTGTTCAAATTCTGGTAGTGATAGCGATGATAAGAAATCAGATCGGCGCAAGTCGAGTAGTGATAATGAAACTGATGATGAGAACTCTAAAACAACAGTGAATTCTAAGAAAAGAAAGTTACAATCTCAGAAAAATCTTAAGGAAAATCCTGACTCATCCAATTCTGACAGTGATGCTGATGACAAAAAATCTGATTCAAGTTCTTCAGACAGCGATGATAAGAGAAATATTGAGACAAAAAGAAATTCTGGAAAAAGAAATCTTTCTGGTAGTGTTAGGAAAAAGAACATAGAAGATTCTAACGATGATAGTGATGATGGTTCTAATCGATTGAAAGCTAACATTCCACGGCGTACCATGATATCAAGCAGGGAAAGTGATGACAAGCCAGTAAGCGATAAGGTGCGGTCACAGTCCAAAGAACAAAGTGAATCTAATAGTGATAGCGATGAAGTTTCTGCTACCAAAGTGGATAAGAAACAGATTTTGAGCAATAACACGTCAGCAAAGGTCAGCAGAAAGATTGCTAAGAAGATGACGCAGTCGTCACATAGCAACGATGATGCAAAGAAGAACATGAAAGATAATCAGACTTCAAAGAAAATTGCAAAGGTATGTATGTACTGTAGAGCTCAGAAATAACTGACCATGTCACCAAAACAAAATAAAACATAGTTGAATATTTTTAACTTAACCATTTAGCCCTAAATTTTATTCAAGAAAATAAAAATTTTCTCATAGGAGATGTACATTTGCAGACCAAGAGAAGACTATTTTTGAAAATTTACCACTGGAATGACTGGCTTGTTTATCGAGCCGGTCATTCCAGTGGTAAATTTTCAAAAATAGTCTGCTTTTAATGTCCAAATGGACATTTCTCAAGACCACTGCTGAAGGCGCTTTTGGCTGATATGAGTGTTAAAGGGTTAATTACGTCCAAAATATTCAACAGATCATCTTACACCATATTCAAAATTGTACTAAGTAACATGTTCCTGTTTTTGTTTTGGAAATATTTTAGATTATTTATGTAATGTACTGTAGATCTAAACTGTAAAACCTGTCTTATGTGACCACTCTGTGGTGCACAGACAACTAGTCACTATAGTCTGATCTGGTCTCTTCACCCTTTGACTGTTGAAATGCCAGTGTCTCAGTTTAAAGACAATTATTTTATAAAACTAATTTCACTGGCGCCTGTTATTGCCACAATTGAAATAGCACTTTCCTGATCGAAGCGTAATCAATCGGTTTGGTCTCCATATTGTGTTCTGTACAATAAGACAATTTGTGAAATTTTACGACTGGACTAACTGCCTTGTACAGTGGTCTTGAGTGATGTTCATATTGGTAAATTTCCAAGCGTAATTTCGGACAGGTTCTCTGTTGCTGCCTACTTCTCTCCAGTCAAATTAGTTTGAAAAATATTCAGCACCCTTTGTGTACACATGCTTGATTTGAAAGTGAGAGATAGTGCTGTGTTTGGAGTCAGTTAGTTTCATTTTGTTGTGAGGTGACTATCTAGCCAGCGATTTACTATTAACACATTCACAGATCAATTCCCCATATCGCATTTTGACAGCAACCGTACAGGAAAACTGCTGAATATTTTGCAATTAATTTAACTGGAAGCCATTGCTGCCTTAGCCAGCTATGGCATGGCGTCCAGTTAAATTAATTTCAAAATAGTCAACAGAATACGTTTTATATCGAAAATAATTTACGTTTTCAGTTATTTGTCAGGGTTAACGTGTTAATGTTCAAACCAGCCTCTACAATTTTCTTGTAAGATGCCCATTTAAGGCCAAAGAGAAGAGTTTTTTAATTTATCAAATGTGGAATGACTGGCTCGATAATTGAACCAGTCATTCGGATGGGAAATTAAAAAAACAACTTCGGCCTCAAATGGATATTTTAAGCAAAACTGGGTTTTTTATTGGCCGTTAAATGGTTTCAAGACCATATGGTTAAATTCCAGGGACAGACAACGGTTTTGCACACTATTAGTCAATAGAGTAGCGAAATATTAACCACATACACAATGTCTTGCAATTGTTCATCGCCGGTTAAATGGGCCATGACAGACCAGATGAAAGATTCTGTTCAATAGTTTGAAACAAATTTAACTAGAGCTCTTCCTATATTATCAAATTTGTTTCAAACTACCAAACACTGAACAGAAAATTTATTAAATTGGAATCAATTTTTATTTTTTTGATCTGTCGTCTTAGAAACTGACATTTTTGGTTCCAAAATGCTATCAATTCCACGGAATCGTAAAGCGAAAACACTGAACGGATCGGGCCGAAATTTGGCTAATATGATTAGGGCCGAAACACCATTAAAATTTGTCCAAATCATAATATAACGTTTTTGTCGGACATCTTGTATTTTCTGCAAATTTCTGAGAAAGCCATAAAAAGACTTAATTATTAATCACTTAGCTAATTTGAATAAAACTTGGCTAAACTTACTTCACAGAAATTAGATTGGTAAATTTTTACAGTGGTCATCTTTTGTTCGGTTGTGCCAGTCGCCAATAATTCCAGGTGAGCGAGACTGGCCCCTTGGGCCTCTTGTTATTGTTGTACAAAGACCCATAGATATACGTTTTCAGAGTGGAATAGTGCTGCTGCCTGACTGCCAAGATCAGCTGGGTAAAGGAGAAGCTTGATGTAGGCTTGCATGATTTTGCTTTGAAACATCACGATCTATTTTGTAAAAAAATTGCGATTTTCAATTAAATTGTAGGCACAAATTCCTAAAAGTATAAATTTACAGGTTACGAAGACTGGGACTTGGAATTTCTAGAAAAGGTTGAAATAAATAATTTAAAAAAATAGCGCGAAAGAACGCAATTTCATGCGACAAATTCTTACCATCCTACGTCTATGCTTAATGTATACTTTATATCCATCATCGCGGGAGTGAAAATATTAATTGGGACCATCTAAATACTGAGTATAGTTTAATAAACATTATTTATTTCATCAAAATTTGACATAAAATGTTGTCTGGAAAAAATATAAATCATGTGATGTATCAGCTTCCGCCTATAGCCTCCCTTTGTAGGATGAGTTTAGGTCATTACCGGAGTAACGCGAAGACGCTAGTATTACTACCCGGGGAGATACTGCACAATCCATATGCATAGGACGGCAGCTTTGAGTAGGTACGAGTGCAAGGGCGTAAACTCGTCCTATAGTGTAGTAATATGCTACGGAACTAACATTTTACCTGTCATTACCTGTTATGTTTCAGAATGCCCAGAGATGCACTGCAGGCCAGAGTTACATAATATCATATCTTTTCGCAGTGTTTCCTTGGAGGGGGAGTTGTATCTAAATTCTAAACTAACTGGTATCCGAAAATACAGGGGGAGTGTATGCGAAATCAACACTAGTTTTCACAGCTCGGAAACCCCAATAGTTTCCCAGAGTCGGATCATGCCAACGTGCCAATGGGAAGTCCAGACAATTATTACGCCTTGCAGCTGGAGGAGCGTAGAAAGAGACAATCACTCATCATTACTAAGAGGCCCTAAGGCAATTGGCCAATTTATCATCTGGCATAATCGTGATTTTCGATTTAATCACGCAAGCCTATTACACATTAATTTCCAGGTTGCAGGGTCGAGTAAGCAGTTACAAAACCTACAGAAGATTGCCCGTGCTTGCGGTATATTCTACGCTCGTGATTATGGAACATGTGACGGCGAAGCAGACAAAATACAGTGCGTGAAACAGCTTCTGAGAGACGCGGGAATGACAGGCGAGTCAAAATTAACCGCTTAAACCCTTTGCAGACGAAAAATGACAAATTCCGTATGATGTAAGGCCATTCTGTTGAATATTTTGAGACTAATTCGATTGGAAGCTGTTGCTGCCTAAAGCAGCAACAGCTTCCTGTCAAATTGGTTTCATATTATTCAACAGTTTTCCTGTATAGTTGTCTTGAATTAGAGACACTGGACATTCAGTGGTTAAACACGTCGTAGACATAAAACTTTAAAATTTCAAAAAATGTAAAAATTTATCATAGTGATGTACATTATTGTTTTCTCACTGTTACGACAATCATGCATGGCTTTAGATTTACCTCATTTGGGCATACCACCTGTCTGGTCCGGGATCCATCAATGGTCCTAGAGAGATTGATTTTGAGCCATTTTAGTTTTAATAGCACTATAAGACCTCCGTATGGGCATAAAATGCCACAGCATCCATTTCTGAGTATTTAATTGACTGTAAATCAGGTAATTAGTGTTCATAGCAGCCAGTAGGATTTTAATTTGCGTACAATAATATGGGCAGATTTCATTTGGGCATGGCTTGTAAAGCCATAACTGAGGGGTAATCTAAAGCCCAATGTTATGCAAATCACTGGCTTATAGTGCAGCTTTGGTTGTGGTTCATCGGAAGTAAACTTGAATGCATGGCTGGCTCTGTTGTTAGGAATCAGCGTGATGACAGTGAAGTTGCAAGATTAAAGGTCAATGTGACTGACCTTTGTACATACAATACTGTGGGTTTTTCAACCTTTTTTTCTCGCTTCTCAGCTTATATTTCAGAATTGGTTACATTATACAGTGTGATGACATTTGATGTTACAAGGTCAAAGGTCAAGGTCACTGATGTTTCTCGTCAATGAGGAGGACTGGGGAGACATTGAATTCTGCTGAATTCTTGTTTTAACTATGGAGCGAAGTTGGAAATTTGAAGATTAAAGAGTCCACGTTTGAGTGAAATTCTAAATTTGAAACTTGTGAAGGTTATCCTGACAATGCATGATGCAATGGTCATAGTTGGAAAATGGGGATCGAGACTTCCTTTCAGCCATATCTCATTTTCTTGGCAACCATACAATGTACAGGAAAGCTGTTGAATATTTTGAAAATAATTTGACTGGAAGCCGAATAAGTTCCATATTAAAGAGTATACTTTTCATGGGATTTGTCAGTGAAAGCGCTAAACGAAATTCCAAATTTTTTGGCATATTTCATACATTAACCCTTTAATGGTAAATATTTTTCAAGAAAATTAAAAAAAACTAAATTTTTGCTGTTTGAATGTCCATTTGTAAGCTAAAATAAAACAATTTTTGAAAAAAAAATTTAGCGAGCCAGGCATTCCTGTTGTAAATTATAAAAATTTGCCTTATCTTGACCTGTGAATGGACATTCCTCAAGAACACTGCAGAGGCTGGTTTTGTCCGGCTTGACCATAAAAGGTTAACGTTTTTAGTGGAAGAGAAGACTATTTTTGAAAATTTACAACTGGAATGGCTGGCTATGGCCAAGCCAGTAGTAAATTTTTCAAAATTTAATTCTATGGTAAATTTTTAAAGAAAACATTTTCTTGGTCTGCAAGTGGACCGTTTATATTTTGCAAATTTTGAGCAGGAAAGTGTTAATCTATATTCACCTAGTAGAGCCCATGTTTAAAAGCAAGTACATATATGGATATTCCTTCGACTCCTCTCTTTGAATCTAAAATTGTGCTCAAAATTGCTACATACCCATGGATAAATTGGTCCTGACCAAAAACCTCTACAGCGGTCTCGAAACTCCAGGACTGTCCATTTGCAGGCAACAGATGAATATTTTTGAAAATTTTACCAAAGCCTCTCATTCCAATCATGCCAATAGTAAATTCTTCAAAAATAGTTTTCTTTTGTCCTTCAAGCGGGCACTCATACTTTCATGGCGACACACCAAAACCACATCTGCAGTGGTCTTGAGCCAATGACCAGATTACCACTGGAATGACTGCCTCCGTAACCAAGCCGGTCATCCCAGTGGTAATTTTTTGCTCACCTGGCCAGAATGGCCAAGTGAACTTATGGCATGGTGACTGTACATCCGTCTGTCCATTCATCTTTAAAATGTATCTCCTAAACCGCTTGGCAGATTTTAATCAAATTAAAACTTATATTCAGATTTAGGATTTTTCGATTTTTTGGTCGAAAGTCTTAGATTTTAAAAATGTGTACAGGCAAGTATCAAAACTCATCTTCTCCTCAGCTTCTTGACAGATTTCAACCAAATTTGGTTTGAAGCATCCTATGGAGGTACATGTGAACTTCTATTAAAAATTTTGATTGGTCAATTTTTTTCTGCAAAGTGCTAAAGCGCATTTTCTCCCTAGCTTCTTGACAGATTTTTTGCCAAATTTAGCTTGAAGGACTCTATGGACGTAGGCTGTAGAAGTTCTATTCAAACTTTTGATTGGTAAATTCTTTACGTGAAAATCTTAGATTTTGTAAAAAATTTATGAGAAAGTTTTTGTCAAAATGCATCTCCTTAGCTTCTTGACAGATTTCAACTAAATTTTTCTTTAAGGACCCTTTAATGGTGGGCTTTAAAAGGTCCATTCAGATTTTTGATTGACCAATTTTTTGGTTGAAAATCTTAGATTTTATAAAAAATCAATGACCCAATTTCAACGAAATGGTGGAATGATCCTATGGTGATCGATCGGCTTCAACAGTTCTAATGAGTGTTTTGTTTGGTCATTTTTTTCCGGCCGCCACCTTGGACTTTCCAAACATTTTCAGATGCTTTTAAATTGCTCCAACTACTAGTACTACAGCTCAATATCAAACAAACTTGGGTGAAATGACCCTATGATGATATGCTTCAAGAAATCAAATGAGAATTTTGATTGGTGAATGTTTTGGGTAGCCATCTTGGATTTTCTTAAAATTATCCATCATGCTAATGGTCCAGGTGAGCGCCACAGGTCCTTGGGCCTCTTGTTAAAAAATCAGTCTACTCTTGGCCTGCAAATGGACATTAAATAAGCAAGTATTTAGGGTCAAGTTCGACTCGCTAACTATAGTCAGTTTGCTGGTTTACTGATCATGCGCAGTTGCTATGCCTGGTCGAACCTGATCGCAGTCGACTATAGTTCGTTGGTACCCAGTTCCCTATTGTATTACTATTGCAGAAAATTTGGAGCCGGGTACCAGTCTCCATTAACCCTTTCGGTCGTCTGTTTTGATGACCTACGAAAATGGGTTAATTTTGTCCGCTAAGACGTCAAGAAGCGTCCATATGGCATAAAATGGGAAGGAATATGGGCTTGGGAACATTGACATACAATGGGAAAGCATAATTTCATCAAACCTAAGTTATTTAGTGAAATATTTACACGTTATATGCTTTTATTCGTGGCAAGCGATCGGTGTCCGCCATTTTGAAATTTATGCAAATTTTTCACTAACCATCTGAACCAAGCTCGGGTGCTCGGTTGACTATAGTTGACTAGCTAGTTAACTATTTGAAGTTCGACTGGTATTCTAGTTAGCTATAGCTAACTATGGCTAGGAGTTGAACTCGACCTAGATTTTCTTGAACAAATTTAGACATTAACAAACAAAGTTTTACCCAATTTTAACCATTATCCCTTTCAGCAATCCTTGAAGAAGTATATTCTTTTAGGCTTGCGCGATTACGTGATTAAATCGAAAATCGCAATGTTTTAAATCGTGAATTTATATGATTAAAAATTAAATAATCGAATAATCGTGAATATTTTCTATTGCATAAGATATTTCAAAACCTAACTTTATCCATTTGCAGGGCAAAAGAAGACTATTTTTGAAAATGTATGACAAATTCCAGTCATACATTTTCAAGTCTTCTCTTGCCATATGCAAATGGACTTTTCTAATCATCATTGCAATTTTCGTAATTGATTTTCTTTTGTTGTTATGTTTGGTTATTTGTATCCAAGCTGATAAATCAAGTAATCATGATTATTTTTTAATAATCGATCGCGATCGCTCTATGCAATAATCGCACAAGCCTACATTCTTTATGATATAAAACTTAGTCTGTTGAATATTTTGAAATTAATTTGACTGGAAGCAGTCAAATACTATCTCTCCATCCATCAACTTGTCTGTCCGTAAGACATTGCACTGAGATTCATTTTAGAACACAGTTCATGTTCTCCTATTCTCATCACGATGTTTTCTTGTAATTTATAGGTAAATTTAGTATGAAGGCAGCGGAGACGATACGACTGAGGAAAGAGGCCCAGGAACTGGACAGCAATAATATCATCACCCCATCACCTGGTAGAGGTAAGACAATGTCCGAGGATCTGATCTCCCATTCAAGTATCTGAATTCTTAACCGATAGAGGAATCCAGTTTTAACTTTTCCCCGGCCGTCACTAGTTAAGCTCCACCCACTCTTCGCTGTATTGAGATCGATCGATCCCTGAACTGCTTGACTATCATTTTCCAGAAAACTATACAGGTAAGCTGTTGAATACTTTGAAACTTTGTGACTGGGCACTGTTGCTGCGAACAGTTTCAAAATATTCAACAGCATATTTATTAAATTTATTAAATAGTAAAGACAAATTTCATACAACAACGTTTGGTCCGTCATCAATTAAGCATTCGTGGCGAAGTTATCTACGTCATTCATGGCATCATGTCGTAATTGATTATAACATCATCCTACACATCATGTAATTGATTATGATGTCATATTATGATGAATGGATAAACTGGAATCCTTCATTACATCACTTGTTAGCTGATGTAAAAATCAAAATGACATATAAATCCATCATGAATATTGAAAAATCCATCATGAAAGTACAAATTGTATGTCTGACGAATTTGCAATTTAATAAACATCTTGTTGAATATTTTGAAAGTAATTTAACTGGGAGCCAGCGCTGAAAGTTTTCAACAGCTTAGTTGTATGGTTATCTTGAGATTTACATTGGGAATCAAGGTTACAATTTAATTAGGCTCTGTCAGAGATGATAATCAGATTGCAGACATTTTTACCGCAGACATTTTACCGGCCATTTTTGTAAAACAAATTCTTTAATTTTAGGGTTTTCGGATTCTTCCTCGATCAAGCATGTCAAGACCAAAATTGGGAAATCCAATTTTTGCTGTTCTCCGAACAATATCTTAGCTCTTGTCAAGAAAATGAGAAATCCTGCGTGGTAAATAAATCTCCATTTATTGAGCCAGTCATTCCAGTAGTAAATTAACAAAATAATAGTCTTCTTGGCCTGCAAACAGATATTCTTCAAAACCACTGCAGAAAGAATTATTGTTTGACGTGACTAACTTAAAGACTTAAAAGGTGTGTTGTGCAGTGTCAAAGGTAGCTTTACACTGATCATCGAATGATAACTTGATCCTGTAATGGTCAAATTTGGTTAAGAAAACCAAAATATTTGCTTAGTGAATGTCCATTTACAGGTGAAGAGAAGACAATTTTTGAAAATTTACCACTGAAATGACTGGCTCGGTTATCGAGCCAGGCATTCCAGTGGTAAATTTTCAAAAAAATAGTCTTCGCGTGTAACTGGACATTCCTTAAGACCACCGCAGCAGTTGATTTTAGCCGGCTTGACCAGCAAAGGGTTAAATTTTCCTGAAAATATGTACACTACCAATGGTCTAGCCATGGTTGTACGTTGAGCTGTCTATTGATTTTGGATTTAAAAGATCATGGTCATCCAATTGTGTAAATCACTCTCCGAGAATCTGATAATGGGTATGCAGATTGGGGGATAAGTGGGGGGTGGAGGGTGGGGTGGGTGGTGGGTTGGTGTTGTGTGTTGGGGTTGGCAAAATTCACCAGTCCCAGAAATCGAGTATGTCCACTAATTTAACAAGTAGAAAAGTTCATACTTCTTGTATGCGTACAGAGCCATGCATAGAAAATAGAATTTTATGTGGTTTTATCCAGTAGAGAATATATCTGTGATCTTGACATTCTATGAATCTGTTGAATATTTGAAACTGATTTAACTTATGCAGTTACGTCCTCCAGTGAAATGAGTTAAAATATTCATTCGCTTACCTGACTGTATAGTTGATTTAAAATCGAGACATTTTGGTTTCATTTATGAATGGAATATATTAATTATTCTCTTGTTACAGGTCGGTCTCGCAGAAAGGTGAATTCGCTCTTTTCTACAACACGGTCATCGCCTGAGAAACCCCTCTCTAAGAAGATGAACATGTTCGCACACTTAAAGGGGATCGTGGACAGTGAAGAATCATCGGATAGCAATTAGCTCATCTTACGTACTAACCATTATAGAAACTAAATTGTAGTTTAGCAAGATAATTTACTAATTCTCATTTAGTCTAATAATAGCACGATCAAACTTATCATGTATGATTTTCTTTATGTATCTAACATTCATATGAGCCAAAAACGGCTACTGCAGTGGTCTTGAGAAATGTCCATTTGCAAACCAAGAGAAGAGTATTTTTGAAAATTTATCACTGAAATGACTGGCTCGATAACCGAGCCAGTCATTCCAGTGATAAAATTTTAAAATAGTCTTCTTGCAAAATGGACATTTCTTATGGGAAAAATTAAATTTTCTTGAACAAATTTGAGACTTAAAGGGTTAAACACTTGTGTTACCAGCATCTTGATGCACTCAAAATGCTACACGTATCCATTCATCATATAAATTTAATGGTCACGGCCAATAGGAGATTATTTTTGTAAATCTATATCTTAGGTCAACTCACTAACTATAGTCAGTTTGCTGGTTTACTGATCATGCGCAGTTGCTATGCCCAGTCGAACTTGATCGTAATCGACTATGGTTCATTGGTACCCGGTTCCCTATTGAATTACTATTGCAGAAAATTTGGAGCCGGGTACCAGTCTCCATTAACCCTTTCTGTCGTCTGTTTTGATGACCTACGAAAATGCGTTATTTTTTCCCGGTAAGACTTCAAAAAGCGTCCATATCATATAAAGTGGGAAGGATTATGTGCTTGGGACTGTACTGTAAGCACAAGAGTTTTCAAAATAACCTGAAGGCTCAATGTACCACCCTGGCCTTTACTATTGTATCTCTGTGTAATTACTAATTAGTGCTCTGGACTTATATATGTAATAAATCATGCCAAAGTAATTTATCCATCAGGAATAAAAGTGTACATGTTTGTTTTCTTAAAAGATTCTTGTAATTCTTCAAGTTCATAATTTAATGAGTAGCCTTCAAGTTTTAATATAATGGAGGAATCCTGTATTACCTATGCACCCCCCCCCCACCCCAATTTTTTGTTGAAAAATGAACACCAGTTCATCTTTTAATTCAATTTGAAAATTTAAAGTTTTGAAACCAGATTGGTACGGGTTAAGTGTCTTGCATGTGTGTGTTGATGTATGTGTCACCATGTGTCTGCATCCAGGAATTTATGTGTAACTAGTGAGTATTGACATCAATTATCAAATTTTTGCCGCACCTGCGAAGTAGAAGTGACAGGTATAACTTACGCCAACCAATCATATTTAAGTATAAAAGTTCTGAAGCCCACCATCATCGCTATACGGTTCTCATAGTCAAGTTTGTTTAAAATCTGCCAAATCGTTACTGAGGAGTTGATGGACATAAAAATACAGATACCTTATGTACGATCACCATGGCAAAAGCTCACATGACACTACGAGCATCTGATTTTCCAAATATAATCAGTTGAAGGAAACTAGGCCCCGTTCAGGATCGCGAATGTTAGGAGAGCATTTGACTGTTTATGTTCACCGTTCATGGTGAAATATTTTCGCCTTACAGAATGGGTTGTCACACTTGTCTTTGATGAACATTCTTTTACAACGTCACATGATATTTAGAAGGGTAAATTTTTTGTCAGATACGATGCATTATGATGTCATATTTATTACGTTATGATGATTTTCAGGGTCTTGGCAACAATCCACAAGCATACACACATTCGGTGAAGACTAACATAATACTATGCTAAAGATACATTGCTATGAATCATTTAGCTCACCTGGCCTGAAAGGCCAACAGCTCATGTCATGTCGACCATCCGTCAGGTGTTCATCGTCCATCCATCAACTTTTCCTGTGAAGCGACCTCTCAAGAGCCACTGGGCCGATTTCAATTATATTTGGCAGGAAGGTTCCTTAGGGCATAGAGATTGAAGTTTGTTCAAACGAAGCCGATTGGCCAATTTGGCCAGTGGCTGTCTTGGATTTTGGCAGATTTTTAGAAAAAAAATTATCTCGGAAACTGCTTGGGGGATCAATTCAAAATTCATGAAATTGATCGAGGGCAAGAGCTGAATCACGTTTTTTTCAAAGGAACTTGATTGGCCAAATTGTTTGGCGGCCATTTTGGATGACCTAGTTTTAGCGAAAACGACTTCTGAACCGCTGAACGGATCCAGCCAAAATTTGGCAGATATGATTAGTGCCTAAGGGCCATTAAACTTTGTTCAAGGAAATTTGATCCATCAAAAGACATGGTCGCTGTGGGCCAATAAAAATGTAGCGTGTTTGTCGGCCATATTGGATATTTTTATTTGATGGACTTTGAAGCCGAAATTGGTTTTATATCCACGTTGTTGGGTATGCTGATTTCAAATTTAACATGTTCGAAAATGTCGGATAAATGGTTTTGTGGCCATCTTGGATTGTTTTCCGGCCAAAAACTTCCATACTAAAGGAATGGGAAATATAATGTCTTCTCGAGAACTACTGTGCCTATTTCAGGTATATTTTGCAGGCAAGCATCATTAGGGCACAGGGATCCACATTTGTTCATAGGGAGTTGATCGGCCAATTTGGCCAAAAATGTCTAAAAATCTCCGAAATCGCATTCAAAAACATGAAACATTATTTGGAGCAACAGCTGAACCAAGTTTGTTCGAACTTATTGGGCAAATATGGACCTTCAGTGGTCATCTTGAATGACCTGGTTTTCACGAAAATGACCTCCAGAACATATGATCGGATCAGACTGAAATTTGGGGGAAATGATTAGGGCCTAAGCGCCATTAAAACGTCCATGGAAAGTTTATTCATCAAAAATACATGCCCGCCATGTATCAAGCAAAATTTTGCGTTTTTTCTGAGAAAATCACTTGTGAAAAGACTACTTGTTAACCACTGGGCCAATTTTAATAAAACTTGGCTAAACCTTCTTCACCGAAATTAAATTGTTAAATTTGTCAAGTGGTCTCTCGTTTTGTTCGTTTGTGCCAGTGGCGAATAATTCCAGGTGAGAGGAGTCTTGTTTATTAAATTGACAATAAACGTGTCTCAGTTGAAGATGCATTTCTGCAGTCTATAAAGGTTGTCGTGATTTACTTTTCAAGCAATCAAATAGTGTCAAAATGGTGCCGACAACAGTTCAACATAATGTGGTGTTAAAAAGCAGATACGGGAATGTGATATCTGGATGTAAATGGTATAGGATCCATTACCTATATCTGTGAGTACAATACACCGTTTGAGATGACATTAGCATCCCTTTAATTAAGACTGATCTTCGTTAACCAGTAGGTTTTAATCAAACTCTGTTGGAATATGCTTGAAGCGCAGTTGGAGACAAGACTGATCTGTAGTTTTTAAAATTAATTGCAAAATATTTAACAGCTTACCTGTATGGCAATGGATGAATCCAATATTAGCTATGCCCTGCACTTATTTAGCTAAGCTTCATCACACTCCGGATTGATCCCTGAACTCCTTGGTTATCAATTTCCAGAAAACTATACAGGTAAGTTGTTGAATATTTTGAAACTAATTTGACTGGTTGTTGCTGTTTATTAAATAGTAAACACATAATTTGTAAAACAACGCTTAGTCCCTCATCAATTAAACGCTCGTGACGAAATTAGCTACATCATTCATGACATAATTCATTATGCCGTCATCCCACACGTCACGTAGTTGATATCACGTCATGATTGACCAAAAAACTGGAATCCTCCATTGGATTGGCTTCAAACTTGGTAAATATTTTGTGGTGATAGAGGGATTCATTCCTAGCGATGCCCCACCCATATTTATCTAAGCTCCGCCAATTTCATACACCTATTACAATCTATTTTAACCTTTTGAACCCTGAGATTCCAGAGCCTCAATTTCAAGCTAACTATACAGGTAAGCTGTTGAATCTTTTGAAACTAATTTGACTGGAGCCCGTTACTGCCTAGTCTTAGCAGGGGCATAATGGCCGTGTGACTATGACCTTTGACGTTTTGCGCTCCAAACTAAAATAATTTCACCTTTGGCCAAGTGGAAAGCATATGACAAATATTGTTAGAATCATTTTGCTAGCACCAATTCAGCTTTACAGAGTATCCATTGATAATTTGACGTCATAATCAGCTTAGTGGCGTGTAGGATCACGTCATATCATTAAGTCATAAATGATTATATTAGGCACGTCTTTGACTCTTAATAGTCTGACGCGTCTACTATTTAATAAACATACTGTTGAATATTTTGAAACTAATTTGACTGGGCGCTGTCGCTGCCATAGGCAGCAACAGCGCCCAGTCAAATTTGTTCCAAAATATTCAATAGCTTACCTGTATAGATTTCTGGTAATTGATAGTCAGAGAGTTTAGAGATCGATCTATCCCAACACGAGCAAGATGTGAATGGAGGTGTTTATTTTTAGCTATGCCCCGCCCATCTCTAGCTATATGGGCGGGGCATATCTAAAAATGGAATAGTCCATTAGCAGTGTTTTGGTTCATGATTGTTTGTATGACATCATTACTTGTTGATCAATAACGTTGTTCGTTTAACAATCCCCTTTAAACAATATAACCGTACAGATTAGAAATGGCAAATGCTTCATGGTGTAAAGAATTTTAAGTTGAATATTTTGAAACACAATTGGGAAACATGTTCCAGTGAAATTAATTTAAAAATAATCGACGGCTTTCATGGATGTGTCTTTGAAACTACAAGTCGCCATCATTTAAAATTTTAAAGGCTAAAGTCGACAAGGAAGTACCCCGTCACTTATCAAATCAGATAAGTGGTCAACCTGCACGTGGACTGGTGCCGTTTCAGTAACCTGCTTCAAGTTGATCGCAATCAGGTCGAGATACGATGACCCGCGCTGCGCTGTGCTAGAACTGTCGGCAACTGACTAGAAAATGTGCGCTCATGAGGGTTATGATACGATTACTAGCAACTATCGGCAACTACTTGCGCTGCCAGTTTCCAAGTCGTACGTGCGCTCATATCAACTAGAAACGCAGCATGAATTAACAGGTCATGTAATTGTTTTTGAAACGGCCTTGCATATTTGCAATATATGTTTGTCGTGCATTATCTGCTTAAAATGTGTATCCAGGAAATCATTAGGTAATCTGTTCTGCATCATGTCTCAAACACACGTGGTAAAGAAAAAAGGATAGTTTCGTTTCCTATGGTAATTATGTAGTTTCCTATTGCTACTTGCTTCAAATTGTAGGAAACGTTCCACAAATTGTATATAGTTTTAAATTTTAAGAGTGCGCGCCCTATTGAAACACAGGAGGGCAGTGAATTGAAAAATAATGATATCAATAGTTACCCATAGACTATGCCTCTCAACTTTAATCAAGCTATATTTCTTATTAACGGAGGAGTAGCGATTTTAAAATTTAAGGGTGTGGCGCCGTACTAACAAGCAGGGAAGTGAATCGAAAATCTGGCCCTCTTACGGATGTGGGGGTATACATCCTGAGAATAGTAGGCTGAAGTGTCAGCGAGATTGGATGAAAACTGGATGAGGAGCAGTCAATAGAACAAGAACATGACCAACCTTTAGAGATCCATTCCGGATCTAAAAGTTATCTGCTAAAATAATTTGATTTTCCTTACAGAGATAGTAAATATAATATTATAGAAAAGACTTCACATTCAAACTATGTCGATAAAAGTCAAACCTTTAGTGACGTCATTTTATAGTAGCGCCGGTTGATGTTACAGTCATGTGGTTGTGTCTTCAGATCCTTGATTGACAGATCTGATCCATGAATTATGAGACTGTGCTATGGCTTGAATTAAATAATCTGATGGCATTTCTTTAAAGTAATTAACCCTTTAAATATGTAATTTTGTTTGATTTTCTCATTTGCCACATAAAAAGACGATTTTGGAAAATTTACCACTAATGACTGACTGTTATCCATCGGTTTCTGTGTACTGATTGGCTATAGGCAATAATTCAGTTGCCGACAATCGTAATTACGCTCATGTCGATAATAACTTGCCTGCGATTGACGCCACCCGATCGTAGTAGAACATGCACTACTCAAGCGATTAGAGATTTTTTGGACGG
Organism: Chaetoderma sp. LZ-2023a; assembly: GCA_034401795.1. NCBI lineage: Eukaryota > Metazoa > Mollusca > Caudofoveata > Chaetodermatida > Chaetodermatidae > Chaetoderma > Chaetoderma sp. LZ-2023a. The sequence goes on along the minus strand of CM067370.1, from coordinate 179,770,746 downwards.
CGATCAACAGTAAAGTGATCGCAGGTACGCTCAGGTCAAACCTGTAGGAGACTAAATCGGTCGCTGGGAATTGCCGATAGTTGCTGCAAAATCAAGCGGCGACTAGTTGAGTCGCAGTGCAAGCTGGACTTGACAGCAGCTCAAAGTTATTGAACGGGTACCAATATCTGCACGAATGGACGTACTTGTGCATGGAATATCGTGTTGGATGGATGGACGGACGGACGGATAGATGGGTGGAATTTCACTTTCTATTGACGCATATGCTGACGGACATAAAGCGAGAGAGCTGGAAGCTAAATAATTACTCTCGTGTGTGAGGTGTAGGGAAGGAGAAAGCTTTTACACGCAAATCCCTTCTACTTTACTAAAAATTCAATGGATTTTTATACATATGGGAGACAACTTCGATTTCATTTTTCAGTTTAACGTTGATCCCACTAGAGTAGTTATCTCCCTTTAGCACTTGAATAAGAAATTACTATGTTCGTCCATTAGCCATTTAACACTCACGCCGACCAAAAAAACGGCGTTTGTATTGTTCTTGAGAAATGTTCATGGGAAGACTGTTTTTGAAAATTTCCGACAGGAGTGACTGGTTCGATAGTCTTCTTCTTCTTCTTTTCGTTCGCTGATCATACCGCCAGTCCTGTAAGTGACTATCGACATGATCATAAGCGTTAAGTGCGTGGATCCATGGTTTATTAGAGTGCGCCGTGCGGCCTGGAACCTCCGTCTTCAGCACTCGAGGTTTCTGTCAGGGTTACCTCACCCTTACTTCCTTTAGTCGCCTCTTACGACACGCAGAGGATACGGAAGGTGTATTCTAAGCCCCACCTACAGGGCAAGCTGGTTCGATAGTCAAGCCAGTCATTACATTGAAACATTCTCAAAAAATTGTCTCTGCAAATGAGAAGTTTTCTTGAACAAATTTGAGGACTAAAGGCTTGATAATGTAGTTTATTGTGAGCGTTAACATCTAATTATCACAATAAGCACATGCATCTACGTTTAATATGGGACTGTTCAAAGAAAATGTTATGTCTGAAAAACACGTTGATGAAAGATTTGAACTTTAGTGACAGTACAATTAATTTAACACGGCTGTTCGATTGCTAAGTTTCAAGATCATTAATTACACATATTTAACACAAAAAAGGTTGTTATCGTCCACTAGGATTTTAAAATTTCTGTTCTGATCCGACTAAAAATTGGGATCAAATTCCGGATCTATGCATATCTTGAATATCGGTAAGCGATAGGATTAATGCTGGCATGGAGCGCTTCTTGCTCCTGTTCTTAAGCCATAGTTCAGTAAATCTTGTTATATTGGAGGGATCGTCTCCAAACTTAAAGCTTGCCCGTGGTGTGGTAATGTCGTACGAAAAGTGTGAGTCAAAAGATAGAAAGGCTACACCAACAGCGTTCAGTAACGTTGTTTTCACAATGTGCGATTTGACCCCACACAAGAACTCTAGTTCTATTGGCGTGATCCTCTGCAAACCTCGGTGGGAGCTTGCCCGTGAGGTCTCAGTCGTATGCAAATTTTGGGGTAAAAAACTAAAATGCAACAGCGTTCAGCAGCATTGTTTTCAAAATAAACACGACCACACGACAACCCGATTGAAAAATATATTAATAACGTGGGTATTGCGCAAATTTGTCCTTGTTTTAACCCGTTAACCATCGGAATTTATTCCAGAAAACTTCAGTTTTCTCATAGAAAATGTCCATTTGCGGACTAAGAGAAGACTATTTTTGAAAATCTACCACTGGAATGACTGGCTCGGTTATCGAGCCAGTCATTCCAGTGGTAAAATTTCAAAACTACTCTTCTCTTGGTCTGCAAATGGGCATTTCCCGAGACCACTGCAGAAGCCGTTTTGGCTGATATGAGTGTTAACTGGTTAACACAGGAAACGTAGTTACCGTGCTCAAAGTGTCGTGATCCGAATAAAAAAAAACCTCAATCCGGATTTGGATAGTATTCTGGATCTAAAACATCTGATAAAATGGCATAGGCCTACACTCTGAAAGAAAAAAAAATGGAAAGGTCGAGTGTGCGTAGTCTGATTGCCGTTGTTTTGTAATCCTCATTAACCGTTTATACCCAACACACCATAAACTACAATGTCTTTCTGATGCAAAAAAATACTCTGTTAAATATTTTAAAACTAATTTGACTGGGAGCTCTTGCTGCCATAAGCAGCAACAGCGTCCGGTTAAATTTATTTCAAAATATTCTACAGTTTTCCAGTATAGTTGCTTTGAAATTGAAACACTGGAATCTCAAAAGTTCAAAGGTCAATAAGTACTAGATAGATAATGGATAGTCAATTTACAAAACAATTGTTCCTACCTGCCAGCGGTTGTGGGGTGGGGGTGGGTGGGTGGGAGCTTCATGCCAAAAGTACAAATTTCCAGTCCTTATTCTTTTTCATAGTAAAGAATAACAATAATGTCGACCTATAGAGGGACTTTATACATATATCTTCGCAGTAGGTATCTAGTTTCGCCCTGGCCTGTCAGTTACATTAATTCCAGGTTTTTTATTTTGACAAAAAATACCAATCCACATGATATATCGAGCGGAAATTCCTATATTATACGAATTTTATGACGCGTAACAAAAATGTCTGCTTTAACAGTGAGATTTTTGGCTGCAGATTGTGTTTGACTACAATACAGTTATTTCACAAAAGATTTTTATTTTTCACCAGATAAAATATACAAAATACAGTCATTGTTAAAACGACCATGTTGGAATGCGTTTCCCAGGCTCGTGATTGATTACTTATATTATTAGGCCACAATGCATGCGGTGTTCCCTATTATTGTGTATAATCCATAAGCCTATTCATATGGCGGTATAACTGGTTGTTGATAATAATAATAATAATAAGAAGAAGAAGGAGAAGAATTTTGTGGATTGTTTTTAAACTAATTTGACTGTAGGTTACGCTGTTGCTGTGTACGGTTGAGCCAGCTATGGCTGTGGCATTTGCTTTTATATTGTTTTACTGTATAGCTGTTGCTGTTTAAAATAGCAAGAAGATAGATCACAACCTCGTTACTTTAACCACTCTTGTGTCTACAGCGCCTCAAAGCGCTCAGATTACTACTTGATCTATCAATTAAGCACTTTGATGGGCAATATTTTTCAGGATATTTTAATTTTAGGAGACCATTTTTGTAAATTTACCACTGAATTTTTTTCGCCGTCTTGACCATTAAAAGAAGAAAATACAGTTTCTACTTAAACAGTGTCTATCTACAGGTCGAGAGAAGAGTATTTTTGCAAATTTACGACGAGAATGACTGGCTCGGTTACCGAGCCAGTCGTTCTAGTGGTAAATATTTAAAAAATACTCTTCTCTCTGCCTTTCAAATAGCCATGTCTGAAGACCACTGCAAAGTTGTTTTGTGTCAGCTGACACAAGAGGGCTTAACATATACACCAATGTTCATCCAAATGAAATGGTATGTAGTTTTACACTGGGTGGTTAAAGGCGCTAATACACCGAGAAAGTGTCGACGCATTCTTGCGGAAACTGTGTCGCCGTGACGCAATAAATCCTATCCGCAACCTTGTTCCAAAATCATTTTGGTTGGAACTCAACTCAATCTGTCAAGTGGTTCGAGAGCGTACGATTTTGTGATTTGTAATGTCATATATGCGATACCAGACCAATGATTGCTAGATTATGGATTGATCAAATGTGCCTCACCTTCAAGCAACACTCAATCAAAAGTCCCAAGGTCAAACATGAGTTCTTAAAACTAATTAACGACATAGCCATCCAAACATCATATATGAAACAATAATTGAGCGGATGGCCGTGCTTAGTCGCAACTGTAAACCAAACGAAGCTCTAAGTAAACTCCTAAAATGTGTGGACACATCAGCTGCTAAGACGTTAGTAGGCCAATGGCCAGAAATACCAACCAAAGGAAATCCTGCGTTGATGATCCACTTGTTACAACGATGCAGAAAACAACAAAAACCACTGCAACTACAAATTTGTCATAGCAGTTGAAATGAATACACACTGAACTAAGTGTAGAAAATGCTCATTTACAGACCAAGAGAGATTATTTAAAAAAAAAATTACCACTGGAATGACTGGCTCGATAATCGAGCCAGTCATTCCAGTGGTAAATTTTTCAAAAATAGTCTTCTCTTGGTCTGCAAATAGATATTTCTTAAGACCACCTTTTGTCCACCTTGAGTGTTAAAGGGTTACTGCCGCGAGTTGTTATTGTATCATTGTAGCTTATGGTTATTGGAGGTGATCTAAATGAAGATCTCTCCAAAGCTGACAACTCAAAACGCAGACACTACCTGGTGAATTTCATCAAAGAGTGCCAACAGAAGTATTCTACTACCGGAAAAGACCTTCCTAAATCAAAAAGGCGAAGAATGCTCAGAAATAGATTATTTCCTCCACAATATCCCGCAGCCATTTATGCGTACACATAAGCTGGTTCTTGTAGATAGCTCATGTAATACCTCTGACCACATGCCAATACAGATGTCATTTGATTTTGCTTTTTGCCACAAATAAAGTAGCTGAGACAACTTCTCATGCTAGTCACCCAAGAATCAAATGGGAAAAGACTGATAAACACAGATATGCTTCTCTGATATCTAGCGGTATGAACGTTATTAGAACTAATCTTCAACTTGAAGATCCCTCACAGATCAATAGTATAGTCTCAGAACTGTGCATGTTAATGTCAGTGTCTGCAAAAAAATCAACACCAATAAAGCAGCGTTTCAACAGCAAGCTAAAGCTAAAAGTCTGGAACACTGAGATTGCTCATGCCATGAAGAAACTGCGATCAGCAGGCAAGCTATGGACTCAAGAAGGAAGGCCAAATGATAGCGACAGCATATCCTGTATAGGGAAGAAAGAATGTAAGAAAGAGTTCAGGAGAGCTTGTAGGGTGGAACTGGCTCGGCAGAATGCGAAACACAAGTCCAACATTCTACAGGCTCGTCAGTTCGACAGTAAAACATTTCATATGCTGATAAACAAACAGCGAAAGAAGGGCAATGTGTTTGTCAATGACCTCTATGTGGATACCGATCACTACTCCGGAGACAGTGTAATTGAAGGCTTCAGGATTTATTTTGAAAAACTAGCCATTCCTGACACATGCAATAAATCCTACGACGAGTCTTATCACGACCTTGTCAAGAGTGAAGTCTCAGTTATAGAGCAGATAGTAGTTAATAATGACGTCCCAGAAGTTAGTTTAGTAGAAGTGAGAGAGGCTGTTTCCACTATTAACAGAGGAAAAGCGGCAGACATCTATGGAGTTACGATCGAGAACATTATTCATGCTGGTGAAGATCTCCTCCTATGCCTGCGTGAACTGATCGACCAGATATTAAAAAATGGTGGTATTCCAGACTCATTGAAAGTAGGACTCTTGTCACCAGTTTATAAGAAGAAAGGAACACCCACAGAAGCAAAGAACTATAGAGGTATTACAGTCTTGCCCGTAATCACAAAAATCATTGAGGCGCTTCTGAAGAGTAGGATCAAAGACAAGATTGAGAGAAGTCAATGTTCATCTCAGAGAGGATTTACAGCAGGGGTGTCTCCCATGCATGCTTCGCTCCTGATGGAAGAGTTTTACAGAGAGTCGCATGATAATAACAATTCAGCGCATCTGATCCTTCTGGATGCAAAGGCAGCCTTCGATGTGGTCGACCATAACCATCTTCTCCGGAGATTATTTCATGTAGGCGTGGATGATAAACACTGGAAGCTCATACAAAGTATCCATTTAGGAGCCACATCACAGATCAAATGGAAGGGCGTACAGTCAGCCCCCATTGAGATACTCCAAGGAGTCAGGCAAGGTGGCATACTTAGCACAGACCTGTATAAACTGTATATCGATCCATTACTTCACAGGTTAGGAGCAACCAACATGGGAGCACGTATTGGAAACACCTTATGTAACAATAGTGCAAGTGCGGATGACATCTCTCTGATGAGTATTACAAGTGTCGATGTGCAGAATCTTACGAATATTGCAGTTGACTTTGCTAACAGGGAGCGATACCAGCTTCAGCCAACAAAAAGTGTGTCAATTGCGATCTGCCCTTCCAGTAAACACAAGTCCGGAGAAGCATTCTTCTTAGGAGACCAACAAATGCCAAGCGAAACTTCCAACGTTCATTTGGGAGTAACCAGAGCTTCCTCACTAAGAAAGAATACAGCTGAGAATGTAGATAAAAACATAAAGAAGGCTCGACGTACAGCCTATAGTCTTTTTTCCTCTGGGTTTCATGGCCATAACGGCCTAGACCCAGTGACAATTATCCATCTCTTTAAGATCTATATAGCACCAGTTTTAACTTACGGGCTCGAAGTTATACTTCCTAAGGGGCAACAACTGACTAATCTGGAAATGTACCAAAAGTGACCCCTGAAACAGCTTCTGTCATTACCAAAGAACACTGCTGACCCAGCAGTATATATCTTATCGTGCGTTCTTCCTGTTGAGGCTCAGGTGCATCATAAAGCGCTGATGCTCTTTAATTCCATCTGCAGTTTACCAGAATCCTCAACAGAAAAGAAAATAGCAAGGTGGCAGCTGTTGGTTAAATCTATTGACAGTCACAGTTGGTTCATAGAGCTAAAACAAATGACTCATAAATACGGAGAGAGGAGATTACAAGCACAGTACCACTGTACAAATCACTTAGGTACTTGAACGAGCTTGTCTTTGTTCCAGGAAAGCTGCATCCTGTTCTAGAAGCAGATTATTCCTCTGAAAGAGATGTGGCCCGTATCCCCATTAAACTGAAGCTCCTTACCGGGACGTACATCCTACAAGCGAACCGGTGCAGATTTAAGCAGGAGACCTCGGATTCGCTATGTCTGTTGTGCAAATCAGAACAGGAGACACTGGAACACTTTCTAATCAGATGTCCCGCTTTAGAACCTGTAAGGCTGTCAGCCATTGAGTCTATAGACGCATGCCTTAAGAAATATTGTCAGACCGGCATTGCTAACTACTCAGCTGAAGAAGTAATCCAACTGATTCTGGATTGTACAAGGATTCTAGATCCCGAGCTTTTAACAACAGAGTTCCTGGGCGCATTAGAGTATCATGCCAGACGGCTGACATATATGTTACACACTCACAGGTTTACTTTACTTAGCAGCCCAAATATGGCCACAATCGATACATTACAGTTATCTTTCAGAGCTTAACTTAAGTTACATTTTCCTACCCATACTTTGGATTCTTCTACTCATACGTAATATATGGCTGTTGTATGCCTCGGTACTAATTAAATGGTGGATGTTTTTTTAAAGGCTACTGAGCCTTCTTTCCCGTTGACAGTCCTGGTGATTGATGTTAGATATGCACATAGTCAGCTTGTCATCGTACTAGTGGTCCTAAACCGGACAACCGTTTTAAATCGGACATCCGTATTAAGTGTAGTGTTAAAAACTGTGATGACAGTGTTTAGACGTTAGGATTCTTACGCATGTGAGTGCGGTTCTCCTACGAAGGAGGTTATGATTTCTACAAGTTACAAGTTACAAGGTCGCGTGAGTATCATCATCTCCCTTCACGCGGCCACGATCGCATTAATTACTAATATGAGTTGTCAATAGTAACACAAACTCTGACGTCATAAACATGAAACGTAATGACGTAATACAATCGCGATGTTTGTTATTATGACGTCATTGTAACTATAGAGCCCGCAAAACAAACACGGCGCCCAATAACTTGATGAGAATCTGTAATTGGAAGGGCGCTTTTTACTACCGCGAGTGATATCCGTTGTCTTCAATATGGGAGGTGGCACCCGGCACTTCTGGACACGGATACGGATGCGACTTGAACATAGGAAAATGATGTATCGAATGAAAATGAAAGTAACCAAGAGACTCCCGCGTGAATGTAATTTCACTGATATCCCGCGCACAGATGACAACACGGAAGGGGTTGCATGTACTGAAGAGGACAAGACAGAATCTCAATAAGCTCCATCGACAAATCAGAGAACGATTAAAAGAACTCGCCGACAAAGGAGCAGATGACCCTGTAAACGAGATAACGTCGACATTTTTTTAGAGCAAGCAAAGCATTAAAAACAAATATTCGACAACTCCCACGAGCTGTATATAACTATGATGCTCACGTCATCGGCTCCGAATCTGGAAAGGCTGAAACAATCAAGAGATCAGTTCACTGACACAGAAAATGAAACCTATACCCACGTATGAAAAGCCAATAACAGAAGCAGATGTTAGAAAAGCCTTAACATCTGTAACAAATGGCTCTACATGTGGGCCTGATGCCATTAATAACGAACTCCTTAATTATGCAGAGAGGACTATCTCGGCACCAATCACACACGCCACCAACTCTGCCTTTGAGCAGTACATCCCTATCGATGCCGTGGGATAATGTACACTCACCGTACTTCCAAAGCCAATGAAACGGCCCGGACCGCTTTCCAACTTGACTCCAATAGTGCTTTTGAACCCCATCAGGAAAATTCTACTAAATGTGCTATTATCTCCTTATCAGAGATAGGATTGACGAATTTAGTGGGAACTGACAGAGTTGTTTTAGGAGAGGACGTAGCTGCGCTGACATAGACTGGGCACAACGAATGTTGACATCGGCAACCTATTGGGATTTCTACAAGATGTGAATCGACATGTCGCATGCATTTGATACCATCAAGAAACCACAGATCCGCCAATTTCTCCATCAACATGGCTGTGATGGTGACGAACTACGCCTGGTCAGACCTTTGTTGGGCTTGGCAATCACAAAACTAATTGTTCGCGTCGAATCAACGCTTTCTGCCCAGTTTGACGCATCGATACGACCATCACAAGGTGATGGTTTATCGCCAGTGCTTTTCACGTGCTACCTCGTCGCGGCACTATCATATATTCGAAATAACTCTACAAGACCAACCTTCCAATCTCAATGATATCCATGCCATTAAAGATGGCGTATGCAGATGGTGTTGACCTTAGCGAGGAGGAGACTGGCCGTCTTGCTACACTACGTCTAGTAGCTGCAGAACAGCGCAAGGTTTCAAACCTCGAGAATGAAACCACAACAAAGTTCACTCGCGTGTATATCTATCCGACACCACAAAAATGAATGATGGCGGTACCCCATCGGGGGTACTGAGAAGTGGAGAAAGAGAACAATCTTTGTTCCCCCCCTCCCCTCTGCTCATCTAGCGATATTGAAACTCCCTGTGTAAAAGGAAATAACGCTTTCTATTTAGCTCGTTTGGAAGTTGTAGACTCGTGGCTCTAAAATCCCCCATGAAAGTCAAGATGCAACTACATGATGCTATATGTGTTTCCATAGTACTATACAATGGACCTTTCCAGTTTGTCTATCCATCATATGCAGTAATAATCAAGTACATGACGTGTAGGATGACGTCATAATCAATTACAGCATGAATGTCTCGATTTAGTCCGCCTTAAACTCTTACTAGTCCGATGCGTTGTACGAATTGTATGTCTACTATTTAATAAACATTATGGTGAATATTTTGAAACTAATTTGACTGGGCGCAGTACACTACCCAGTAAAATTGATTTCAAAATGTTCAACATCATACCTGTATAATCTTCTGGAAATTGATTGACAGGGATCGATCCCAACGCGAATGAGGTGTTGGCGGAGCTTAGCTGCAGAGGGGCGGGCATAGCTAAAACTGGAAATGTCCATTGCACCAGTTGGATAGCTACAAAAGCACTCTTGAACAAAGTTGATGCAGGTCACAGGAAACATTTACGAACTATTACAAATCATCATTGGCCACACAGTCTAATATCGTATGCAGCACTACGAACTGTGTAGCGCATGGCCACTATCTACTCTAACTAAAGCTGTCTGAGTTTCACATCAATCAGTATAGCAGATACAGAGAAAACTTAGACAGTTGTAAAATATCCCAGAAATCCAAGATGGCTGCCAACTCATGGGACCAATCAGATGTATTCAATTCAGCTCATGTTAGCCTCTAAGTGCCAATGTGACATAATAATAAGCTATTTTAGCATAGGCATACAGAGAAGTTTTTCCAAAACACAGTTTTGGAAACTTTACCTCGTTTATAAAATAGGTTCTGAAATTTTCGAAACAAAGTATTTGAATGTACTCGAAGCAAACATTCTGAACAATTTTGTTATGGTGTAGTCTTTAACAGTACAGGTATATTAAACATTATGCTTTAGAAACCAAACACCTGTTCTACATAAATGTGATAGAACAAGAGGAAAGCTGCGTAGGCCTATGGCAGCGATATCCTACATGCCCCTTTATGCATGATTATTTCAGATTTATTGTTCAAAAACTGCCACATAGGGCAAGTACTGTACATATATCATCGCAACAAAAGCAAGTATTATATTCAATTGTGTCGGCCATTTTAATTGCAGACATGGCATGTTTGTTTGCGCAGTGTTGATTTCATGTGATGGGTGCCAAATTGTCCCCATTCCACGCATTAGTAACTTGGGTGGGTGGGGGTGTTTTGATCGGGTATGGATTAATGATCGTTTTGATTAGATGTTTGATAATAATTAATCCATTTACGCAGTCAATCACATGACGTCATAATCAACTGAGTGACGTGTATGATGACGTCATAATCATTACGTCCTGAATGATTCAATTTAATCCGTCGTTAACGCTTAATAGTCCGACACGTTGTACGAATTGCATGACTTTACCATTTAATAAACATTCTGTTGACTATTTTGAAACTAATTTGACTGGGCGCTGTTGCTGCCACTGGCAGCAACAGCTCCCAGTCAAAATAGTTTCAAAATATTCAACAGCTTACATGTAGTTTTCTGGAAATTGATAGTCATGGAGTTCAGGGATCAATCGATTCCAACACGGGGAACAGCGTGGGTGGCGCTTAGCTAGAGGTGGACGTGGCCTAGCTAAAGCTGGAAAGGTTCATTGCTTTTTGTGTCGCATGTATTGCGGATTGATTGATTTTTATTGCTTTCTCTGTTATTACTATAATAAATCAGAATACCCAAATGTAGGCCCACGCGTAGGAGTAATAATTTAAATGGCAAATCGGGAGTGTTTAATTTCACCAAGACAATCTTCTGCCGCGATCACGCCGGTTAATGGGTCAGTAGGCCTACTGGGCCAATGCCGGGCCGTATAGGCCAAATGTAACAACAGCAACTAATCAAATTAGTATCAATATATTCAACAGCCAACCTGTATAGCTACTTTGAAAGTGGGATACTGAGAATTCAGGGTTCCGAGTATGTAAATCGATCCCAACACACTCAAAAGTGGGCTGAGTTTAGCTAGAAATGTGTGGGGCTTGGCTAGAAACACGTGGGTTGTTCTACTGGCCAATCAAAGTCAGGTAATTAGCTGGTTTACTGGACACGCGCATTTGCAGTTTGCTATGCCCATCCGAACGCTGGGTAGTTAACGATAGATAGTTGGTACCCATAGAAATCTAATACGTGTAGAATGCCTCTGCGTATACGGTCACTATGGAACGCATTGTTTACATTTTTGTATGCATTTATTCGTGGTAAGCGAGGGGTGTCCACCATTTTGAACTTACGCAGATTTCGTACTAACTATTTGCGACCGAGCTCGCGTGCTCGGTCGACTATTAATTATGGTTCGCCTGTCGAACTGGACCCAGGTGATTTGGCGGTTTTACGAAACCGTGACACCTGACACTGTGTGACACCCGTGGTCCTCTAGATGTTTGAACACACATACGCAGCAACAGCCCCCAGTCAAATTAGTGTCAAAATAATCAACGAAATGTTTATTAAATTGTACACTTGTGACACACTTTTTGATTTTGGCCTACGCCATTTTGTTATTATGACGCTGGCTATAATGTGACGTATTTAATTATGACGCCATATACTTGAGTGTCAGATCGGATCCCTCTATATGCGTGTTAGCTCTGACGTCATGCATGCGCATTTTGACCCATACATGTGCCTTTTGCTTTTATTTCGACATACGTAGGCGTGTTTATGTCGTCATCATCATGCGTTGATGACTCCATCAGGAATAATCCGGCAAGTGTACAAATTGTAAATCTTTGATAGACTTACTACAGTATTTAATAAACATTCTGTTGACAATTTTGAAACTAATTGTGACTGGGCGCTGTTGGCTTGCTGCCATAGTCAGCAACAAGACCCAGTCAAATAGTTCCAAATATTCTACAGCTTACCTGTATTGCTATCTTGATATTGGAATTCAGGGAATTCAGGGTTGATCGATCCCATCACGGGCAAAACCTGGGCGGAGCGTAGCTAGAAATGGGCGGGGGATAGCTAAAATAGATTCATCCATTGCAAACCCGGAAACCATCGTGCATGTAACACGCCTATTAGCCAGGATCGGATGTCACAAAGCTACAACAACAACAACAACAACAACAACAACAACAACAACAACAACAACAACAACAACAACAATAATACTACAGGACATACGCCATTGGCTTGTTATTGATCCGTTCAAATAGATTCTATTTTGCTTTATATTTTAACATAGTTGTTAATGTAGACCATAGACCTACTCTGGAATATTCAACACAGATATGTTTTAGTCAACTAAGAATTTAATGTCTCGAAAATGCATGCCCAGTTTTGGTTTTGAATGTGTCAAGAATTGATGACTCAGCAACTAGGGCCGACAATGAGTTCCAAGATGATACGGTTCGATTTGAAAATGTACCCTTGGATATCTCTCTTGTGTGTGTATTCGGGGAGATTTCAAAGGAGATATTTCCCCCTGTGTTATATTTATCATTAATAAACATATATGTTTTTATTAAATCACCACGGAATCGTATATAGTTCAATGGCATTAAATTGAGTTTTTCAATCCTCACTGGGTATGTATAGCTTTTGATTTGGGAACCAGTTTTGTTGCCCGACGCTGAACCCGTTCTTTCAGTTTTGATTGCCTCTTGAATCTGGGTACCCACGCAGAGTTACAATATTCGAGGATCGGTCTCACCAGATACTTATATAACAATGTGAAGGTGCTCGGGTCTAACTGTGTAAAAAGTTCGTTTGATTATTCCCACAGTTTGATTTGTATTTGACAATATGTAATTTATGTGTTTATCAAAAGTAAGTGTGTCATCAATATGGACTCCTATGTCTTTTTCTACTTCTGATGTCGATACTGTATATGCTTGTGAGGAATCTGTCGTAGTGTACTCATTTCTTGGATTATCATTTCTAAAGCGTAGAATATGGGTTTTGTTCACATTAAATGACAGTTGCCATGTTTTAGACCAGTTGCATACTGAATTCATAGTATCCTGAATGTCATATTCGGTGGGGTTTCCATAGATCTTAGTATATATCTGCAAAGATATTGCAATAACTGTTTAATTGTCCTGACAAGACATTTATGTATGACAGAAAAAGGGGGTAGATCCAAGTACACCACTAATAACGTCTACCCAGTCTGACTGTGTGTCATTGATTTCTGTTAGTTAAGAAATTTTCTGTCCACTTTACAATATTTCTCCTATTCCATATTTCCTTATTTTAATTTTTGTTGTGTTCGTAGGGGAGAATAGTGGAGACGATGATAAAAGGCATTAACGCGAAATATATACGCTTGGTGATATTTATTCATGAACGGTTCGTGGTGGCAATAATCGATACAGTACAGAGCAGATAAATAATCTTGCAACATTGAGCACCAGCAATGGTTTTCATGTCTGCTACTCTTGATTTCTTTTCTTCCTTATGTCTGCTTGTCCTGTTGTCGAACATTTTTAACGATTTAATCCTCAGATTTGTCATGCAAAACTTCAATTTTCTCGTAGAAAATGTTCATTTACAGACCAAGAGAGATTATTTAAAAAAATTTACCACTGGAATGACTGGCTCGATAATCGAGCCAGTCATTCCAGTGGTAAATTTGTCAAAAATAGTCTTCTCTTGGTCTGCAAATAGACATTTCTTAAGACCACCTTTTGTCCACCTTGAGTGTTAAAGGGTTACTGCCGCGAGTTGTTATTGTATCATTGTAGCTTATGGTCGCGTGAGTATCATCATCTCCCTTCACGCGGCCACGATCGCATTAATTACTAGTATGAGTTGTCAATAGTAACACAAACTCTGACGTCATAAACATGAAACGTAATGACGTAATACAATCGCGATGTTTGTTATTATGACGTCATTGTAACTATAGAGCCCGCAAAACAAACACGACGCCCAATAACTTGATGAGAATCTGTAATTGGAAGGGCGCTTTTTACTACCGCTAGTGATATCCGTTGTCTTCAATATGGGAGGTGCCAGCCCCTTGGGCTGTTTTAATGGCACCCGGCACTTCTGGACACGGATACGGATGCGACTTGAACATAGGAAAATGATGTATCGAATGAAAATGAAAGTAACCAGGAGACTCCCGCGTGGATGTAATTTCACTGATATCCCGTGCACAGATGACAACACGGAAGGGGTTGCATGTACTGAAGAGGACAAGACTGACGACAAACCAGGTAAGACCCAGATTGTCCTGAAAATATTTAGTATTTAATATTTTGGTGACAGACATACTGGAATATTCTCAAAAAATGCTCAAGTTTATGAATGAATGTCAGTAGTAGTAGTAGTAGTAGTAGTAGTAGTAGTAGTAGTAGTAGTAGTAGTAGTAGTAGTAGTAGTAGTAGTAGTAGTAGTAGTAGTAGTAGTAGTAGTAGTAGTAGTAGTGGTATTAGTAGCAGCAGTAGTAATAACAGTTGCAGCGTTAGTAACAGTAGCAGTAGTAACAACAACAACAACAACAACAACATCAACAACAACAACAACAACAACAACAACAGCAGTACAGTAATTTTAACTTCTGTCAGAAATATCAAATATTTTACCAACCAGCAGAAAGACGACCGACCGACTGACCAATCGACATACAGACAGACAGGTAGGCAGACACACAGGTGGACTAATTGCAAGTCACAACTAAAAAAGCAATCTAATTTAATCGAGCGATAATAGTATGCACAACACTCCCTCACAAAATCTACTGGGAACTGGCAGACCTAGAGACCCCGTGTCTTTGATGACAACATCCGAGGCTCCATATGGTAGTTCTTTGAAGCAGCCTTGACTGTAAGGCTTGTATAAACCATGCGAACTGTCATTGTTTTATTGTGTTTATTCCAATATTTTTCAGCTAAAATGTTGATGCGGAGCGAAATCCGACGCAATCACATGACGACATTAACAGCGATGCCTAAGAAAATAGAATATCAAAAGGAGACTAGAAACGTTATTGTTCTCGGACGACTCAAACCGATGCTCATCAACAGTCCGCCGTCGAGACACAGTGAAAGTTCTAATTCATCCGGTTGTTACTACGCGCCATGCGAAGATGATAGTATCGATGACAACGACGATGACAAGCACGACTATTCTAAAGAGTCGCCTTTAACTAAAACTTTGGTACAGTTATGTATACTATTTTCAGTGGCTTTAAATGCTGAATTAATCTATGGATCATAGCTTAAAAAAATTTGTTCTTGTAAATAAAACTGGATAACTGTTTTCTTAGACGGTTTCTGTGTTTGTGCGCAAACTCGTACGTGTAGGTGTACGCATGTCTGTAACTAATGTAAGACCGATGCATAAAAAGTGTCACTCTAAGTAATTAAGTAATTAAGAAGGGTAGCCAATCCACAGGGTTCCATAAAGTGGACCAGATTGGCGTACTGCTTCACAACACTGACGCCAGCACACTGCGATATATATATATATATATATATATATATATATATATATATATATATATATATATATATATATATATATATATATATATATATATATATATATATATATATATATATATATATATATATATATATATATATATATATATATATATATATATATATATATATATATATATATATATATATATATATATATATTTATATATACTACTACTACTACTACTGCTGATGCTGCTGCTGCTGCTGCTGCTACTACTACTACTACTACTACTACTACTACTACTACTACTACTACTACTACTATATAATCTATATTATATAGTAGTAGTAGTGGTAGTAGTAGTAGTAGTAGTAGTAGTAGTAGTAGTAGTAGTAGTAGTAGTAGTAGTAGTAGTGGTGGAGGTGGTGGTGGTGGTGGTGGTCGTGGTGGTGGTTGTGGTGGTGGTGGTGGTTGTAGTAGTAATAGTAGTAGTAGTAGTAGTAGTAGTAGTAGTAGTAGTAGTAGTAGTAGTAGTAGTGGTAGTAGTAGTAATAGTAGTAGTAGTAGTAGTAGTAGTAGTAGTAGTAGTAGTAGTAGTAGTAGTAGTAGTAGTAGTATATATAGATAGTGTAGCGTGCTGGCGTCAGTGTAGCGGGCCAGTACGCCAATCTGGTCCACTTGGAACCCTGGAAGCCAAGCTACCAGCCATAGTTAATCCTTACCACTCCCAGGTCGAAATTTTAACTTTCCTAAGTAAATTAAAAGAGGATCTGGTGCACAATTTTCAGCAAATTTGGTGGAGGATGGTGCTGTCGTAGAGGTGCTGTCGTAGACAGCAACATCATCCACCAAAATTGTTGAAAAATGTACACCAGTTTCTTTGCTATCGTCACAGTAATAGATAGAATATTGACATCAGAGTGGTAAGGGTTAAGGGGGTTAACCCTCTCGTGTCAACAGCGCCTCAAAGCGCTCAGGATTCTACTTATATCAATTAACCCTTTAATGGTCAAGATTTTTCAAGAAAATAATAATTTTTACAATAAAATTTACAGAAATATCTTTCTGTTGTCGTGCAAATAGACATTTCTTTTGGCCGGCTTGACCATGGAAATGGTCTAAAAAAAATTCTTAGCCAGTGTCTATTTACCGGATGAGAGATTATTTTGGAAAATTTACCAATGGAGTGACTGGCTCGGTTACCGAGCCAGTCATTCCAGTGGTAAATTTTCAAAAATCATATTCTCTTGGTTGAAAAAATGGACATTCCCCATGACCACTACATAGTCCGTTATTGGCGGTCTTGACCATTAAAGCGTTAAGTTAATACAAGAGGTGGGTGGGGTGGGGGGTGACTGTGGGTTGGGTGGTGGGAGTTAGACCCCTAATGGTAAATATATACGATTATTATGCATATTCTCTCTCAATGACTTCGCCCTACAAAAAAATCATAAGAATAATGTCTTCTGCTTTCTTATTTGTGTCTATGCATTACTTCGTGTGTAAGATGATAAAACCAACTCATTCGTTGGCCCAACGTTGCAAATACGTTGGAATGGTCAATAGTAAACTAATTACATCGCGCATATATATTTACGTTGGTTGGCTGATACTAATTTAGATACGGTGTGCCAATATTGTATACATATGTGGGAAAAGCTGCGCGATACATCGAGCCAAAGTAAACTCAATTAGCAAAACTACGCTGGGCAAAGTAATACACATATTCGTTGGTCCAACATTGGCCCAACATGGCATCGTTTGCTGGGATGTTTGCCAATCAGCTATTGTCAAGCCTGCTATTGGTGCTCATCAATGGAGGAATCTAGTTTTTTTTAGCTATCCGCCGCCCGTCGTTAGCTAAGCTCCACCCATTTTTTCGCTCGTGCATGGATGGATCACTAAACTCACTGATTTTAAATTTCCAGAAAGCTAGGGGTACTCTGTCGAATATTGTGAAACTAATTTGACCTGATGCTGTTGCTGCCTATGCAATTCGTACAACAACGCTTAGTCCGTCACCAGTTAGCTCGTGATGGACTTCGCTACGCCATTCATGAATAATTGATTATGCCGTCATCCTATACGCCAGGTAGTTGATTATGACGTCACATGATTGATGGATAAGCTGAAATCATCCATTTGATTGAGATCTGTTGCTGTATGTAACAGCAACAGGGCTCAGTGAAATTAGTTAAAAAAATATTCAACATCTTTCATATAAGATGGATGTCTTTAAATTGAAATACTGACATTTTTTGTGGGCAACGAAGTGGTATAAATACTACCGTACATTGCTACATCTGGGAAGGTTACATGGCTTTGATTGATTGCGCATGCCTGTTACTGGCTTCACAGTCATGGATATCACCCATACCTTTGGCGTTAATTACATCAGCTCTGGTTACCGTCTTACAACGTGTCTTCTTTCTCCGTGGTCTGTTTGTGACGGGCTATGATAGGCCGTTATTATGTTATTGAGTTTCAATATATACATTATACAGCTATCGAAAACACTGTCACCATTGTATTAATGTCTAGATACTTAGTGGCACGAAAGAAGCGCTTTGAAATTAATACTATGCATACGTGCCAACAACGACATATGTTTATCAGAATAGATACAAGTATCAAGGTTTCAAGGAATTTTGTAGGTTATAGGCTTAGCATTGCTGTATTAGTTAGTGGTCTACCGTCAAGATCCGATTGATTTAGTTAAGACGGTATGAAAACACATACAAATGGCCTAGCCTAGAAACGCTTTCTGAGCAAGGCCATTGGTATGTGTTTTCATACGACTTTGTTAAATAACTTAGATGGGTCAAATCTATACGTAGAATCAGAAATAATAATATTAAATCACACGTGATACACGATGAAATAAAAACCAGAACATCCCAGCTACAAAAGATAACGATTCGGATGCAATTAATATATAACCTATTACCTAACCCAGACTACGTTTCAAGGCATCTGTATGGAAACATAGTGTTTTAGCAACTTATTGACTTTCAGCATTGGTTGAGTTCCCTTTATCAGGATAAATTCACGACATTAGAATGGCCCTTTCCAGTTTTAGCTATTCCCCGTCCATCTCTAGCTAAGCTCCACCCACAATTCTCCATGTTTGGATCGATCGATCCCCGAACTGCATAAACTATAAATTTCCAGAAAACTATATAGGTAAGCTATTACATGTTTTGAAACTAATTTAACTAGGCGCTGTTTCTGCCTATAGCAGCAACAACGCCCAGTCAAATTAGTTTCAAAACATTCAAAAATATGTTTATTAAATAGTAAAAACATACAATTCGTATAACAACGCTTAGGTCATTTCCATTTTAGCCATGCCCGCCCATCTCTATCTACGCTCCATCTACACCTCGCTCGTGTTGGGATCGATCGATCGCTGAACTTCCTGACTATCAATATCCAGAAAACTATATAGGTAAGTTGTTGAATATTTTGAAACTAATTTGACTGGGTGCTTGTTGCTGCCTATAGTAAAGACATACAATTCTTACAACGTCTCGGGCATTAAGAGTTAAAGACGGGCCTAATAGAATCATCTATGGCGTAATGATTATGACGTCATCTTACACGCCGCTTAGCGGAGTATGACGTAATATGACGTCAAATCATCGGCGGATACGCTGGAAAGTTGAATTTTGCTTCTTGACGAACTTGTCTACGTCATTCATGACGTCATTGGTCATAACTAGAAAATGCGGTAAAATGGAGGCGGTAGTATCTAAATCAAGTATCCAGATGGTAGCGCCGCATCTGCTGTCAGTTCACCTTTCCAGTTTGAGCTACCGCCCATCACTAGCTATAAGCTTCACCCACACTTCGCCGTGTTGGGATTGATCGATCCCGAATGCGCTGACTATCAATTTCCTGAAACCTATTAAGTTAAGTTGTTGAATATTTTGTAACTAATTTGACTGGGCGCTGTTGTTGCCTATGGCAGCAACAGTACCCAGTCAAATTAGTTACAAAACATTCAACACTATGTTTATTAAATAGTAAAACATACAAATCGTACAACAACGCTTAGCCCGTCACCAATTATGCGTTCTTGACGCATGGTAGCACCGCATCACTGTCTAAGCGCCCATTACAGAGCAAAGATACGAGCATTGCTACAAGTTGCTTTTGAACTGAACAAGATAAGATAGATGCCACATAACAAAACATAGTCTTCCTTATGGACTCTCTCTCTCTCTCTCTCTCTCTCTCTCTCTCTCTCTCTCTCTCTCTCTCTCTCTCTCGCGAAACAAACAATGCGAAGTGGAGAGAAAGGAATGAAGGATAGATTCCGAAAAATGATAGTATCTCGTACCTCAATAGAACAGAGCAGGTCATCATCTTTTTACAGAGAACAGACAATTGTAGACTCATTCACCACCTGCATGGAATAGACCTTTCAGATTGTCCACATTGTAAGATCAGGGCTCGGAAATCAGAAAAATATTGTATTGCTCCCAGGGTCAAGTACACCATTTAAATTAGGTTGCCAAACTGTACTTCCAGGTGGCCCCATTTCGGTAAATTCTGTTGAAAATGTATTGTTGTAAGCTATACAGACTACATAATCCTGGTAAATACCAACTCAATCATTATATTAACCATTTATCCTTCATATCGACCAAAACGGCTTCTGCAGAGTGGGCTTGAGAAATGTCCATTTGCACACCAAGAGACTATTTTTGAAAATTTACCACTGGAATGACTGGCTCGGTAACCGAGCCAGTCAATCCAGCGGTAAATTTTCAAAAACAGTCTTCTCTTGGTCTGCAAATCGACATTTTCTATGAGAAAATTTATATTCTCTTGAAAAAATTGAGTGTTAAAGAATTAAAACTAATCAAATAATTAGTCGCCATGACTACAAATACAAGCCCCGAAGATAACAAATTATCTAGGTTGTGCCAAGGGCAACCTGTGTGTTAAAATTTGGTCTTGCAGTAAAAAGTGGTTGCCCCGGACCGCAGGAACGTGTAATTTTCGTGGCCTGAAGATAATATATATGTCCATCAAAAGAAACCCTTGAAACAGAACTATGTGTCATGCTGAAGAATTACTGAAAAAAACCCATACTGAATTCCGGCTGGAGGGATGAGCACTGTGGGAATGATGATGAAGAAGAAGAAGAAGAAGAAGAAGAAGAAGGAGGAGGAGGAGGAGGAGGACGACGACGACGACGACGACGACGAGGCGAGTGAGGAGGAGGAGGAGGAGGGGGAGGAGGGGGAGGAGGGGGAGGAGGAGGAGGATGATGATGATGAGGAGGAGGAGGAGGCGGAGGCGGAGGAGGAGGACGAGGAAGAAGACGAGGACGAGGAGGAGGAGGGGGTGGGAGGAGGAGGATTAGGAGGAGGAGGAGGAGGAGGAGAATTATAAGCTGAAGAAGCGGAATAAAGTGTGGGGTAAACAATGTTTAAAGTTCACACTTATCGTGGCATTACCATTGGAATTTTTCCACAATTGACAAGCCGTGGTCGGTGTTGCTGAAGACGCTGTCGCATTCATCAAGGTTAGGCCAGGTGAATAGCATAAATGAAGCCTATGCCAGGGACCAGGAAGCAGATTTAGTCATACATACTTGAAGTTACCGTGACACTACTTCAGCAACACATGGTCACCGATATATCCTTACTGAAACAGATGAAAAGGTCCACAGACATGTAAATAATGTCCACCGCGATAAGCGCGCAAGGCAAGATATTAGCAGATGTCGATAATGCTGGAATTTGACCTTTCTATATGCTCTTTGTAAGTAGTAAGACGGACAAGCTCATTGATCTGAGATATGCCCGCTACATCGTGATGGTGGCCTAGTGTGAGAAAGAGGAACCAGAACGATTGCCACCGGTGTGCAGCCTATTACCACAATCTACTCATTCATCTCCAGGTTGTGAAATGAAACCAGCTCAGCAATGCCAGTTTAGAAGACTCTGAGTGGTGTTAGAAGGAGACTGATTGATCCCTTCACCATATCACGACTGATCTAGATGTAGCGCATCAAAGGTGCGTACATTTATATGGGGATGCAAATCAAGTAGAAAGAACCCATGTACCACAAATCCGTATTCCTGCCGCGAAGATGGATCAACGCACAATGCGGCCAAACGGCTTCTGCAGCGGGCTTTAACACACCCCCCCCCCCACTCTTGTGCTACCAACGCCTAAAAGCGCTCAAAATGCTACTCACATCAATTAACTCAAGATCTTCAAGAAAATTTTAATTTTGGCTCACTAAATAGCCATTAATTTGAGAACATGAGACTATTTTTGTACGCTTACTACTGGAATTTAAAAAAAAGTATATAACCTTCTGTTATTCCGCGAACGAATACATTTCTCAGGACCATGACAGAGGCTTTCTTGGAAGAATTAAATATTGAAATGTTAATGGCCAAGAAAATCCAACTATTTGCTCAGGTAGTGTTCATATACAGGCCAAAAGATGAATAAATTTTAAATTTTACCACTGAAATGGCTGGCTCGGTTACCGAGCCAGTCATTTCAGTGGTAAAATTTAAAGAATATTAATCTCTTTGTCTTCTTCTCTTCTTCTTCTTTTCGTTCTCTGATCATACCGCCAGTCCTGTAAGTGACTATCGACATGATCATAAGCGTTAAGTGCGTGGATCCATGGTTTATTAGAGTGCGCCGTGCGGCCTGGAACCTCCGTCTTCAGCACTCGAGGTTTCTGTCAGGGGTACCTCACCCTTACCTCATTTAGTCGCCTCTTACGACACGCAGAGGATACGGAAGGTGTATTCTAAGCCCTACCTACAGGTGTCTGAAAATCGGCATTCACTTGAACTACTGCGTTTGACGATTAAACGGTTAAGTCGACACAAGAGGGGTTAAAATATATATTTACAAGCATAAAGAAGGCAAAAATAATCCCCTCGCCTGCGAATTGACATGTTCTCTGAGAAAATATAAATTATCCTGACCAACATCGAAAGTTAATGGGTTAAAATGTATAATGTCATGTGCCTCGTGCTGAGGTGGTGACTCTTGGAGTAAGACAGAACCGGTTGTACTCACTGATGATGAATCTGATTGCCGAGAGATATAAACAGTGCATACAGCCCCAAATTTGTTGTTATTACCATTATTACATTTAGATAGTCACACACGCTTTAAGTTTAATTCGGAAAGATCATCACCATTGTTTGCCATTATTCAATCCCAATAATCTAATTTGTGTTGCAACCCTGTCGCTCCTATCCTCAATTTCTTTCATTAAATCCGGAATCCTTTGCATTGATTCTAAATCCTTCCTATGCCACGTAGATCTGGTATCCTGATATCGTAAAATCTGCAGCGGCAATATCCCTGTAATTGTTGATCCATTGATACTAAACATTCGAGCCATTTAATTTACACCACTTTGGGCGATTTCCTGTTAACTTGAAACTTCAGATCCGGCCATCAACAAATTTGCTACGTATCATTGACAGGCTTTTGATGTCAAATTAACACCTGGGTTGTCCTGCTCGTCCAGACATCATAGACTATTGAGCTTTATAACCCCTAGATTTGCTTCCATAGCATAACCATACTTTCTAGGTCATGACCTTGAAATAACCTTAGGGTCAAATTTGATATATTTGACACAGATAACTCGACATTCTGTTGTTGAAATCCAAGATGGCGGCGAAATTGGAGCGAAAGCAGTACGGTAAAAATTGAATTTCCTTGCAACGGCTACTCCTGAAGTATTTTATCGAAAAAGTCGTTATTTCAAAACCTTGGAGAAATTGTTCTTCGAAGATGACCAATCGGGATCTTAGTATGTGATTTTGGATCTAGGTTTCCGCACCATGCAAAAGCAACATCAAAAGCAGTCGTGGTCGTGGTGGTTGTGATGTGGTTGTGATGTGGTTGTGATGTGGTTGTGATGTGGTGGTGGTCGTCGTGGTGGTGGTCTGATGCGGTCCAAGTAATAAATAAATATTTTAGCTACTTGCTAATCTATTATTTCCTATGCTAGACTATCTAAGACAAATTACCACATAACACATTCTGTACCGGTAGTTGTTCATAAAGCGCTATACTGATACTGTCCGTGTTATGGCAATACTCTTTAATTAGTCCACAGACGTAGTCGACGGGGAACTATAGAAACAATGGTTGAGGTCAGGTCTCAGTGTTATCTCAGTGTTAGTGTTGCACTAACACTAACACTAACACTAACACTAACACTAACACTAACACTAACACTAACACTAACACTAACACTAACACTAACACTAACACTAACACTTAACACCCAGACTCGCTCTCATCCAATGCGTGCATACATCCAT
The DNA here is from genome assembly GCA_034401795.1 of Chaetoderma sp. LZ-2023a. NCBI lineage: Eukaryota > Metazoa > Mollusca > Caudofoveata > Chaetodermatida > Chaetodermatidae > Chaetoderma > Chaetoderma sp. LZ-2023a. The sequence continues at coordinate 179,746,646 of CM067370.1, read as the reverse complement.
GAGCCTTTGCGTCCGTAGTTAGTTTCTGTTCGTCAACTTTGACAGATTCCAAAAAGTAGGGTTATTGTAAAACACACAGGTATGGGGTGGGGGGGGCGGTGGGTGGCTGGGGTGGTGGTGGGTGGGGGAGGGGACGGCGTGTGGCCAGAACTGTCTGTTAGTATATACAGTGCTGAAGATCTATTATGTGTCTTAGAAAATGAGCAAACATATGATAATTTCAGAGTTAACTCTAGTTTCACTTTACCCTCCCAAAAATATAGTACCGGTAGAGGATACCATCTGAGCGCATTTAGATCTCAAACGTAGATAGAGCACTCTAGATACAGCACTGTTGTTAGGACTATTTTCTGCCAATGTTGCTAGTATAAGGACATTAAAATCAACCAGTATAAGAAAATATCAATCATTTTAAAACAACAGCTAAAATCTAGTTCAATATAGTCCTTAGGCAGCAACAACTCCCAGACAAATTAATTTCAAAATATTCAACATAAAATTTATTAATGAGTTAATGAGTTTTCGGACTTGGCCTTTTGGTATTCAAATTGTTAACATAGTAAGTGTCAAGTATTCGCGCATGCGGCCTATCTATATCAGCATTGTTGGTATTGCGGAATGCAACTTATGTCCGTGTACAGCGTATAGTCCTACTTTTCACATAAGCATGCAACTGGACCGCAGTGAATATACCGAGACCGCTGGAGCGATTAAACTAGTTTTCCTTTCGCATTAATATCGTCCAGAGTTTAGATTGTAATTAATTTTCTGTATACCCAAGGGCTACACCCCGACCCAGAGACGTAATTAATTGTGTATGGCTGCTCCAGTATGACGTGTGAATATATATGTCGACATGTAGCTCAAGTTCACGCAAAGGCCGTTCATCCATCTACATGGGGCTAAAGTCAGGTTGGTGGAGTGGTTGTGTTAGGCATGAGCGTCATTTGTGAGAAATATAGTTTCATTAATTATATATAGTTTTCATCTTTAAACAAAGTTCTGTGAACTCACCGAGGTTAAGGTTGTAGGGTCGGCCGAATAAACATCAGAACTAGCAATGACCTCTTCTTATAGATCGGTGTTATCTTCACCGTCTGTACCGTCGTCATCAGAACTATTATTGGCAGACAGTACAAGCTCAGTGTGTTCTTCACAAGGCCGAACTAAGGACTCTACGGGGCGCGGGTGGGTGGTGGAGGGGTGAGCGGCTTGTTCAAAGATTCTGAAATTCTTACCCGCCGGCCGCTTCAGGCCCCGGAGGTCAGACGGCTGAACTTAATACATTTCAAACACATACACAAAAATACGGTTGAATATTTTGAACATTGGCCTAATTGGATTGGAAGACATTGCTAAAGCAGCGATGTCTTTTAATCTAATTATGTTCAAAATATTCAACATATTTTTTGCATCGTGTTCAACATTGTTTTCTTTACGTTATGCAGGGGCCCTAAATAATTTGTGTGCCATTTTTTGGGGGCCCCTGGAGATATGGGGGCTCAGCGCAAATGCACACATTGCACTGCCTTATGTTCGACCCTGGTTCTCCCCACGCTGAACATTACAGCTTGGCTCGTGTGCTGATCAGTTTCCGATTTTTCAGAATTTCTGCGTGGCCCACCGCGACTCTGAATACATAGCGATGCACACTAAATACCATCTTGCCTGCATCTGTATCTTCGCTCACAACCAGTCTTGCAGTTGCATGGAATTAAAATTCAAAGGCGTATCTGGGCTGGAGGCTTAGGTGTAAGAGTTAGGCGTGGCTGTCCAATGACTAAATTCCAGCTCCATTATTATGCCAACCTAACAATTATTATTACTAATGATAAACACGCATAGAATGTTCTTTCGATGTTGGTAGAAGGGACCCGAGCTGAAGTTTAATGCGAATTTAACACTTTGCGACCGCTTTCTTAAAACAACTATATATATATATATCATATGTATATCATCGGGTCCCTTCTACCGCTTTCTTAAAACAACTATATATAATTGTTTTAAGAAAGCGGTCGCAAAGTGTTAAATTCGCATTAAACTTCAGCTCGGGTCCCTTCTACCAACATCTGCATCCGCGAAAGAACATTCTATGCCTGGCTAGGCCCTCTGAGCTGCGTAACACACCAATAGGACATATAATGGAGTATTCGGACAAGGAGGGGGAGGGTGTGTGGGAGGGGGGTCTTTGAAGACTTCCACACATTTCCTTAGTTCGGAACGCTTCAGGCGTGGCTTGAATGCATATGTTCTCTGTAAACATGCAGCAGGAAACAACAGCTCCTGTAGTGAAATTAGTTTCAAAATATTCACCATAATGTTTATTAAATTGTAAATACATCAAATATATACAATTCATACACTTTCGTGACACCGTTGCCACTTTGTGACGGATCTATGCCATTTTGATTGTGATGTCAACTAACAAGTTACCTATTTGATTATGGCGTTAGATACTTGAGTGACAGAAGGGAACCCTCCGTACATTGTCCTCTTCTTGGTCTTTCTCGTGGATACGATACAATGAAAATGGACGAGGGGGATAACTGCTACCTTACGCATGAATCGAACCCCTCATCATATTTTATCATGCAGATAATGGACCTTTCCAGTTTATCAGTCAATCATATGACGTCATAACCAACTACGCGACTTGTAGGATGAAGTCATAATGATTGATGTCATGAATGACGTAGATAAGTTAGTAACGAACGCATAATTGATGACGGACTAAGCGTTGTACGAATTGTATGCCTTTACTTTTTAATATATATAAAAAGTATAAGTATATATATATAAGATACGTACAGCGACTGATACGGCCCGATATTGGTTCAGTACCGGCCCAGTAGGCTGCGTTACCAGTGTATTTATAACTTAAAACGATTCAGGTCTTCTACTGTTAATCCACTAATCCCTTTTTGCGTTGCTTGCAGCGACATATGTCTGAAATTTACTTTACAAATTTGAGCAACACTCGCAGCTGATGGACGATTCTCCATGCGCTCGGTGACAGCTCCCTTCATGACATCATCCCCAGGTGTAACACACATCACACACCCCTTAATGTGAAAGGGTTTATAATCAATCAGCGTAGGTGACCTACGTACAATACAGTCTGCATTATTAAACACAAACTGCATGAATGCATCAGATTGAACTGACGATCGACTGCTCCTGAAACGCTGTGAGTACCTCAGACTCCCTTGCTTCGGCACAAAAAGCGCAAAGTCATATGCTGAGAAGCGTGTATATACAAGATTGTATGACCAAACTTCTTTCTATCCGTGATTTAAGTTTGACTATCTTCGTATATCCAACCTGTCTATGGATGTACGAAGAGAGCCAGACTTGCATCATGGCTAGAAAGAAGTTTGGTCTGTTTGCAGAAATAACAACATGCCCGATAACTGGCCATTTCCTTCATCTTCACTCAGCACATTGCTTCTGTTGTTGCTAACTCAGTCCACGTTTGCTCCCAGGTGGGATTTTGCAAATTTGCCATAGTAGTTGTTGAGATATTTGGCTCTAGCAGCCACTAAAATCAATAGCGTGTATAAGCGGGCACACACACACAATATGCACCCACTCATCATTGCTATATGATACGGCATTCGGAATGGAAGGATACTATCTATCACTCAAGTATATGACGTCATAATCAATGAAGGACTCCTGTTTTAGCTATGCCCCGCCCATCTATAGCTAAGCTCTACCCACGCTTTGACCGTGCTGGGATTAATCGATTCCTGAACACTCTAAATATCAATTTTCAGAAAACTATACAGGTAAGATGCTGAATATTTTGAAACTATGTCAGCAACAGCGCTCAGTCAAATTGGTTAAAAAATATATAACAAACTGCTTAGTAAATAGTAAAGACATACAATTAGTCTAAAAACACTTAGTCCGGCATCGAATGGAGGTTTTCAGTTTCTCAGTCAATCATATGACGTCATAATCAACTATGGGCCGTGTAGGCTTATGTCATAATCAATCATGTTATGAATGACGTAGCTAAGTTCGCCATGAATGCATAATTGATGACGGCCTATGCGTTGTTGTACGAATTTTTTGTCATTACTATTGAATAAACAAAATATTCAACAGCGTACCTGTATAGTTTTTTGGAAATGTGGGTAGATCTTAGCTAAAGAAGTAAGGGGAATGGATTCCTTCATTACGCCACAAGTAGGCTAACGTCGCAATCATAATGCCGTATAGCTACGCACAATTGAAAACCCCAATTCTCTTGAATGTTTTGATACTAATTTGACTGGGCACTATTGCTGTCTATAGACAGCAACAGAACCAAACCAAATTAGTTTCAAAATATTCAACAGCTTAACTGTAAAGTTACCTCGAAATTGGGATTCTGACAATTCAGTTTTCAAAGCACATAAATCGCTCACCAAAACCCGCAAAACGTGAGCGGCGCTTAGCTATAAATGTGTGGGGCATAGCTATAAATGGGCTGGGAATGGCTAAAATGTATCCATCTATTAACTGCTTAGGCCTACAGGACATACTTCGGACTTAAGAAGGTCCAGATATATATTTTTGTCAGCAATATTATCACATTCATCACCACAAAACACACAATGCAACGTAAACTCAAATAGCAGCCATGATGCTTTGAGCCTTTTGACACTTTCGAGAGAAGAGTGAATCACAGATACCATTGTGAAATTCCTGCAGCATGTACACAAACTGATGTTATAGTCCTTGCAACATCCCAGCTGGTAGTCCTGGAGCTGGTTCCAGGAAAGGGCTATACAAATTGGAAAGGTGTCAAAGGTTTGGTGGTGCCATGTTATAGTACACACCTTTAAGGTTAATACTTGGGCGGTAGTCACAATTTTTTGGAGTGGGTGTAAGCTAGAGGGATATGGAGGGGGTGGGTGTGGTGCCACTCTTCATCACCACCCCATATAGCGGATGATGAGGCAAATTGTTAACCGCCACGTTTTACTATTTCTGAGCTAATAACTCGTAAAACATCAACTTATTTTTTTTATCTTTTGTGGATATCACATGCTCTATATCCGCGATGTGCCCAGAAAAAAAATGAGTGCCGGGCGATCCCAGTCCGTAGATGGGGGGGGGGGGGCGTGAGTGGTGGGTGGGTGGGGTTGGCGTGTGTGTTCTGGAGGTTCTTTTGAAAACTAGATGCTCTGAGAAGCCATTTCCTGAATTTTGAGGGGTTAAAAGAGGTGAATCTGTCCAGAGTGCCGGGCGGACACTGATGAGTGGTGGGCGCGTGGCCGAGCACCGCTCATCCCGGGCACATCCCTGCTATATAATGAATTAAATTGGGTTGTCACATTAATGGACCTTTCCAGTTTTAGCTATGCACTACCCCCCCCCCCCCCCCCCCCCACACCCCCCCCCCCCATCTCTAGCTAAGCTCCACCCACATCTCGCTCGTGTTGGGTCTCTGAACTCTCTGACTATCAATTTGCAGAAAACTATACAGGTAAGCCATTGAATATTTTAAAACTAATTTAACTGGGTGACTGCCTATGGTATGCTTATTAAATAGTAGAGACATACAATTCTTACAACGTGTCAGACTATTAAGAGTTAAAGACGGGCCTAATAGAATCATTTAGGACGTAATGATTATAACGTCATCCTACACACCGCTTAGATGGGTATGACGTCATATGACGTCATTGCTCTGGAACGGTCAATTAAAGATTGGGTCACTTAAAACCAGAATTGTTACCTCGAATGATAGGTTATTTGTTTGGCCATTTTGTATTGTATGTATTGTTATTCAGAATACACGTCCGACGCTCTGAAAATAACTCAATAACTCGTCAGCACGTGCCATACTGTTTTATTTAAAGCACAATGTTGATTTAACGAAGTATAATCCATCTTATAATGATATATTTGACTAAGGGATTAGTGGTACTACATCAAATATTGACAGAGAAAGAAAAACATTAGCTATAGCACAGGATATTGTGTGTTGTCAATCTGGTGGCCGTAAACGGATGCCAAAACATGTTGGTCTAGGTCTTGCGATACACAATATGGTAGGATGGAAAGACGTTCGCTCATCATGCTTTATCACCATGGCTACGTCATAAATAATTGGAACTATTAATTTAATTTGACTCAGACAATATTTCTGATAAATTGGTCTAATAATGTGGGGTGGAGTGGAGGTGAGGTGGATGTTCAAGTTCCGGCACTCTTGTTTGCATGGGATGAGGTTTGTGGGGGACATGGGAATAGTGGGGGTGGGGGGAGGGAATTGATTCCCCCTCCCTGATTTGTATTCACACTTCATCTCTTACCCCTACTGTGGAAGCCCCTGAGTCGCCCATCCTACCCCCCCCCCACACACACACACCCACACTCACCCACACTCACACACACACACACACACACACACACACACACACACACACACACACACACACACACACACACACACACACACACACACACACACACACACACACACACACACACACACACACACAACCCCAGTGAAAAAAGCAATCCTCCCACCCACTCTTACACTGCACCCAACACTTACACCCGCCAGGCACCGCATACAGCCGTAGCAACATCATAATTTTTACTTTTTTCAGTTTTACTTTCATTTCGCAACCCTTCGGGGAAGCACCGCCTGAATAGAGGCATGGCTCAAATACATCTAGGTGTAAGCGGCCAATAAAACTAAACCACCACCACCACCACCACCACCACCACCACCACCACCACCACCACCACCACCACCACCACCACCAACAACAACAACAACAACATCAACAACAACATGGATCAGTTGTCATTGAATGGGCATCAGAGACATTAGGGGAATATTATAACGCTGTTTTACCTGATAATATAGTTGGTGATTCATTTTGGGTACCGTGCTGCTTATAATTCTGATCATATACAAAAGTGGGAAAGACTCTGTGCATGTCATGAGTATTACACTATACCAGAAAGGGGTTCCTCTGTCTCCTCATGAGATAACTTGAAAACACGAGCACACGCCCATTTCTAAGATGCGTATTAGGGCTTTGAAGCCATCACAACAGTGTTAATGCCATGTGAACCTGGAAATTTGAGACCAGATTCTTCTTTCATGACAAGTGTTGCACATGAATTATTCGATATATTATCAAAACTCCAGGAGACATACTAAAATATCGACATGACTTTGGTTATTCTTCGTAGTTCATCTATTATTATCAGTTGATCTTAACTAAGACAAGCGACAAATTACATTGTGATTAGGGTTGGAGGTTTCCACAGGGTGAGAAACTTCCTTGGGGTTATTGGCAAACGCAGGCTTTTAGAAGACCGAGGGCTGGAGAGTGGTGGGCGGTGCGGTGGCTTCCAGAGCTATACAGGCAGCTCATTACAACAGGGTTTGCGAGCCCATAAACTCACCCGAGGCAATGAAAACAGGAAGACGGAATCATGTCATCAGGTGGTCGAAGCTGGGGCGAGAATTGAGGATGACTAGGAAAGATACTGTAAATCACATGTGTTGTGATGGTTTCTCAATCCAGACAGATATGGTTCAGAAACTTTCGGGACTTATCGAGCACTTGCAACCACTATACAAAGAATACATAAAACTTCAATGTGCACGCTCAGATACATTCCGATACTACCAGGACTATGTGGAGATGGTTTGGTTGCTTCTTAACTTTGTTCGCCGAGACCATACCCTAGACTGGACAATGCATCTCAAGGCAGGTAATGACATGATTGCCTACGATGTTGAATTTGATAATCACAAATACTTCAGACAGCGCACCGTTTACCTTGTAGATATGTTGATGCTGCCTGAATCGTCACCGTTTGCTGTGTGCAAAGAATTTCACGAGGACAGACACCATGCCATGCCTGGGTCACCTGGAGTCTGTTCATTCAAAGAGGTTGCTGCGGACATGGCACTTGAGTAAACGTAAAATAGAGTCTCTAAGATGAATTCTGGTATTGAAGGCGTGGCAAATATCGATAGACAGATGGGATCGGCCAGCTCGCAGCATCGCAAGAGTGAGTGGCAAATGTATTTAATATAATGACTGGCACGTCTATCCAACAAACTCCGCAAAGGACCTAAGTGCATCCAGAATGAAAAAAGATGTATGCGATGCCCAGAACATGATGGCAACAGCCAAAGAAAAATGGTAGATTTATGTGTTACATCTGAATACGATAGGGGGAAACACTTCCCTGGATGAACATTGCCACTGGAGCTGTGGCGGATGATAAAGTTTCAGCATCAATTCTAAATACGAAAGATCGTGGGGGAAAATCAGGGACGTACAAATTCTCAATAGTATTCTGGTGAACAGACAAAAAGATGTCCTGGATTCAATCACAAAAGTAAACACCAAAACACTCGCAGATTTGAATAAGTCATTGGAGGTGTCCGCATACTAAAATGTTGTTAAGGTTTCAAACATTGACAGACACATATTCAGCAGACTGATTGGTGTCTGAAAAGAACAAGACGTTGATTTACATCAAGCAATGCCATTTGACAGTCATACAGGCAATGACCAAAGGCAATAAGACAACTTTCGGCGACTTGAGTGAAGCATTGCTGAAGTGATTATCTCCAAATTCAAGTTTGTGGATACAGTTCACGTGGTTCCTGACATATATGATAATGAATATGCTATCAAGAGTTGTTCACAACGAAATGCCTCAAAGAAACCACTTGAGATAAAATAAACAACCCACGCCAACAGTCGCCATACTGAAGCCTTCAGGGTTACGCGCTACTCCGAAAATTCATCCTGTTCCTCGGCACCGTAGGTACACAGTGCGTCGGTCTGAAGATACTGGTTAGCTAGTCTCGGGGATACGGATGGGAAATTGTGTCTCTCTGGACTGATATATATCCACAAAGACTGACCTCTAGAGTCGGTGGAATGATCACGTTCTAGTGGGGGCCGCACGATCATTGTTAAACCATACCGTTTCATCCTGGCTGTTTGTGTTATTGGTATGTCGGTCCATAATTAAGAATTTAGAAGTGAGACATGAAAAATGAATATATTAGACCTAAACAATGGTACTCGGTTGCTACTAAAGAGTTTTTAAGAATTTAAGATCGAATGGTGTTTGATTATTTTGATCCTTTCCAGAGGTACCTCACCGATCTCTGATTGGTATGCTCTGTAAGGTATCTCCCTAAAGGAGGGTCGCGGCTACTTTAGCGGGTTTAATATAAACAAAATTAATGTCAGGCTGGCCAAGCTTTTTGGCTGCGAGAGGAAAGTGCCTCGCGTGGGCCTCCGCCACAGAAAAATGCCTACAACGCCGAAGCGAAGGAGAGATGGGAAAAAGTGCCACTCTCCTATTCAAACAATGCTAAGAGTGAGATGCCGCTTTATTTATATGGGCCTTCTTGCTAGAACATATCCTAACAGTTTGTTTTTAGGTCTATATATTCCAAGTCTAGGCTGCAAGTGGCTTTGTGTTTTCCTATCTTTAACAGAAATGTCTGCCTGGCGACAATGTTCGATGCCCGCTATGGTCACCACCACGGAGCATCACCTTCAGAATCTAATAATGATCCCTCCGCATACCGCAGCACGACCATGAATAACAACACGGGGACAAGTTATATTACACAAGCGTTTTTAGAAAAATATCTATTTACGGTGGTGGAGAAATAAACAGATATCCATCTATGGTGACCTTCCTGTGATACAGAGGGGGGTTGGGGGGTATGCGGTTATTAACGCTTTGATTCCAACCGCTCAGAAAGCCCAATGGTTTCTTAAGTTAGTTCTAACCAACGTGGCGGAGGGAATCCAGACATTTATTAGGCCAGGTGGTCGGGTAAGCGTAGGAAGAGACAACTACTCATTATAAAGAATTTAGGAGGGCCTATGGTAGGTGGCCAATTTATACAAACTTGCCGGTGCGTGGGGTATGACGGATCCGCAGCTCCCGGAAAAGAGGCTTTACACAAACTGTCTCTTATCGAGTAGCCGTCCCTAGCTACTTTTAAACCTATGATACCGAGCTAACATAGTTAGGTTTAGTGGTAGCATGCCATGTTCGCTAGTGAGAACATGAACAGCGACCATAGTGAAAAATTGTTGCTGTAGGGGAGAAACATGGTGGTGTGTTTGTTGTTGGTGTATAGTGTAACCTACGGGAAATGCAGTCCAGGTATTTTTTACAGAATATAAATAACTAAACAAAAAGTATTAACTTGGATGGCAAAAATGTCCTAAACGTAACTGTAGTTGAAATGTCACATGATTGCGGCGCGAGCTGGAATGATTCTGAAGTCGCTGCTTGGTGGTTAGCCGCAGACGATCTAACTGATGTGGCTCATACTCAGGAACGGTGAAAAAGAACTCACGTTTAGATGCCTAGTAGATTGTCACGTACGAGCACATCTGAAGAATTATGTGGTCGTGAAAAAGTTCCGTACTAATGCGAATTTGTAGCTGCCCCTTATATTACCAAAGGGCTACGGTGAATAGTTAGTTTGATACAAGATACATCTTACGGGGCACAAGACGATATGCACCGCATAGCTCGTGCGGTGCATAAAGTCATGTCCATATCCAGACTGCGGTCAAAAACGTTAATAGAAAGCACGAGACATGTGCGGAGTTTGTCCTACCACATTTTTAGCATGGTACGGCGGATCTGGCGAGATATCAGAAAACACCACCGTCGTACATACTGTTTTTGGATCTTACATCACGGCCAAAAGGCCGCACCGCAGAGAAGTGTGTTGGAGTTGGGGAACCTTCTTTTAATTTAGACTTTGCCTCCGGTGATATCTGCCGGGAGCTTACAAAAACTTAAATGCGGTGCTGAGCGTGTGCCCCAGAGACTAGAGCTCAACACCGAAATCACTGTTGCGGGATATGGTCCACCAGCTCTAACAGTATGCGGTACTATTTTATCTTTCTTCTCTGGCAGTCACACCACCAACTGTCTATCGATTTGATTTTCAGAGCTTTTATACTAAATGATGACGTCACGAAAGACGTCTCAATCAATCAGCGCGCGAGTCATAGCAAGGTATGATTACCCAACCACGTGATCTGCTGGCCTTCACACTACCAAGCGCGTTCTCTATGGCGATGTTTAGGTTAGATGGGAGCTCAAAATATTGGATGAATATTCGCTGATATCTCAGCCGTCTCTGAACCTATTTAGATTCTGTAAAATGTTTTGAAATCCTTGTTCGATTATGGTAACGATTCTTACCGAGAATCGCGAGGATGGCCGGTGTCTAAGAAATTACGGATACAAGCCCGGAATATGCACAAGATGCCATTCTCTCCACATGCTAACGCGCATATGTAGGATATATCTTACGGCCGCACATGCCCACCGGGCCATCTCACGGACTCTGTTATTCCGAACCTATCTTATATGGCTTAGTTACGCTTATAGTCCTACACAGGGGTGGGGTGGGCGAGCTTGGAGCGTCCCACGTCCGGCCGTTCCGTACCCAGATTAACTGGGCCATTTCGTATCTGACCGGTCAATCGGCGCTACAATACCAAGCTATCAATGAATCTTCGGAACTATCTGTCACTTGCTAAAAACAAAACAAATCTCTTCAACTTTCTGACATCAGACTTGTGTATGCACTGCCAATGCGTATCATCAAATGTCGAAGCTGTCTATGTTGGCTCTGTTGTATGTATCACTGTGAATGGTTGTGAAGATATTGCACCTCTTACGTCAGACCATGAAGAAGCATACACAAGGTAATATTTCTCACTGTAAATTCCTCTCAGATTCTGGCAACATTCAATAAAACAGAATCATAATCTCTTCTCCTGGTACTTACGTGGCTGTGCTGTGATGATACTATTACAAAGACCTCGAGGCCAATGAGTTATGATTTCACACAGGAACTGAAAAAACTCATCGGTTCATATCAATTCACCTTTCCAGAGTACCCACCCATCATATGACGTCATAATGAACTGTGCGATGTGTACAATGACATCATAATGAATGACGTCAAGAATGACGTCGATAAGCACGTCACGAACGCATATTTGAAGACGGTCTATGCGTTGTTGTACAAATTGTTTGCTTTTACTATTTAATAGATATTCTGTTGAATATTTTGAAACTAATTTGACTGGGCGCTGTTGCTGCCATAGGCAGCAACAGCACCCAGTCAAATTAGTTACAAAATATTCAACAGCTTCCATGTATAGTTTCATGAAATTGATAGCTAGGGCATTTGGGGATCAATCAATCTCAACACTGCGAGGTGTAGGTGGCGCTTAGCTAGTGATGGGCGTTGCATAGCTAAAAATGGAAAGGTTCGTTGGGATCCAGATGTCTGCAATGTTCCTCCAATTTTACATGCGATTTCAGGTTGTGATTCAACAAGCATCTTGTCTGGACTCACCAAGAGGAGGATTATGAGAATAGCTCGGGAAAAAACATTGCCTCTGTGAACCACTTATACCATGTAGTTGACGACCTGGTTATGCTCTCGCAAGATGCAATAGATGCAGGAAAACTGTTATTAACAATACAGTGTCATGCCAATGTGATGATAGATGCCAAAACAATATTGCTGAAGATGGTTCTGCTGACAATTCAGACGATGGATAGTCTTAAAGTTGTTTGGTAAGTAGTTTCTGTGTCAGGTGCACAAACCTGTCTAATACAGACACTGGATCAGGAAAATATGGTCACTAAAGACGCTTAGTCTGTATAACTAAGGAGTTTATGAGTCTGGAGAACTTCCGGGATGCAAAGTGGCAGATCTTACAGAGAACGACCCATCGTTAGGCACCATCATCTTGTGGTTCAAAAGCAAGTATCCATTATATACATGTTTTATTGTATATGAGTCATGGAATTATCTTTTAAATTGCACATGTGGGTGATTATTAACTTAAATTACCTTTAAACTTACACATCTATTTTGATATTAGCCTTAAAATTTGTAAAGCTGACTGGTGATCATTTTCACTATTTTGCACGTGTGTGCGTGCATGCGCATGCGTGTGTGCGCGCGTGCGTGTGTGTGTTGGAGGCGGAGGGGGAGGGTGCAGAGGAGTGGTGACCCATAGCAAACCACCTCAATTCCACGATCCGGCTATTTGCTGATGACTGACTCGTATATCGGACAATACACACAGAAGAGGATCAGCGCCTTCTCCAATCAGATCTAGATAAACATATGGCCTGGACTGAAACGTGGCAGATGAAATTCAACGTATATCCAAGTGTAATATCATCAAACTCACCCAACGAAGACATACCTCACCACATACTACACAATGAGTGGGGAAAGGTTGGAAGAATGTAAATCCGCACAAAATTCCCGCGTCCATCTAACACACAACCTAAAATGGCACAACCAGATATCTAAATCAACATATTCTGCAAACCGCGTGCTTGGATTCCTAACAAGAAATCTAAGATCATGCCAAACATCCGTCAAAGAACGTGCCTACCAATCGCTTGTCAGACCAAAAATTGAATACGCTTCAACAGTAAGGCTGCAAGATTTGTACTAGGTCGCCTAGTGTACCTATCTGAAGGAGAGGTCTCGGCAATGATGAACCGAGTGGGATGGGAAAGCCTTGCACGACAGCGAATGAAGGCCTATGTCATCTTCATGTGCAAGATCATGCATGGGAAAGTAGCGATACCAACAGAATACCATCCTAAGTGGGCCAACGTAAACACCACCAGACACAGTCACCCACTGGAGCTACAGCGATATCAGACAACTGTTAGTCTGTACCATAGCTAATTTCTACCGAGAACCGTACCAATATGGAACAACCTTGCTTAAGAAACAATCACCGCCACGGATGTAGAGATGTTTAAGAACTACATCCGTGAGACGACATTCTAAGACCGAACGAGGCGATGTAAATAGTGTACATACAGTTTTTTAATGGATCAATGGACAATTTTAATCCTGCTGACTGTGACACCCAGCCATGTTTACGAGGCCCGCACCTAGGCATGATGTCCATTAGGATTTTGCCTAGTATTAGTACAGATACAGATACAGACCCCAAGCTTAGGCCCACTCAGAAATTAGACTACCCCACTTTCAGTTCTCCCAAATGTCTAACTTACAATATTACACCATCAAACTTTTGCCGCCTTGTCGAACTCATTTTGGTCTGAACCAGCTCCAGGACTAGGGTTAATTATAATATCTAGGCACCC
>CM067370.1:179717459-179727459 GCA_034401795.1 Chaetoderma sp. LZ-2023a | reverse complement strand
CCAATACGACGGAGAACTTTTATGTTATATTATGCAGACGTTTTATGAATGATTTTATGTAAGAAATGTTTATTTAGCGTTTGATGTTAAATATAATAGCTGTTCATATGTGAATGTTTTTTCGTAATTTTTTAAAACGCATATGCACTGGATGAATGAATGAGTTAAAGTTTAACCAGCGTGTCAATATCCGCATTTCTGTCTGCCTGCTGAATTTCTGTAGACGATAATTTGCATGGGGCTTAACAACGGATATGCTGAATATTTTGAAAACAATTTGACTGAAAGTTGTTGGTGGCTAAGCCAGCAACAACTTTCAGACAAATGGTTTTCAAAATATTCACCAGGTCCAAAGTTATTGGCCATTGAAATTAGTGTCCACTTTCTTGCAGCATTCACTCAGTTAACATAGGGCGGGTACTTTACGTTAACGCCAGTTAAGCTCACATACCACTCCCGTCAGCTCGCACCGCGTCCCGTGTACATGCAATTTACGTAAGTTTAACATCGATTATCTTATTTTAAATGCAAGCTGTGAATGAAGATGTTAAAGCGGATATCAAAAGAGAAAATCCCCTGATAAAAGATTAACGGCGCACGACGTGAGGAAGGTGAGAATTTAAATGATTATATTAATAAATTAAAAAGCCGTCTGAACACCGCGTGCGTGCGTGCGTGAGTGTGTTTCATTGATGTATTCGCATCATTCTTGAGTGAGCGGCTGATGAAGAAGAAGTGTATCGATTTTGGGGTCAAAAGGTCAAAAGTTCATAGCATAGGTGGTTGCATTATCTTGTAGGCTTACACCCTCAGCCTGGATGAATCAACTGAGGGTGCAATGGACCTTTCCAGTTTATCCATCCATCATCTGACTTCATATGACGTCACAATAAACTAAGTGACGTGTAAGATGACGTCATAACTAATTATGGCATGAATGACGTGATGTAGTCCGTCTTTAACGCTTAATAGTCCGACACGTTGTACGAATTGTATGTCTTTAGCGTTTAATACCCATTCTATTGAATACTTTGAAACTAATTTGACTGGACGCTGCTGCTGCCATAGGCAGCAACGGCGCCAGTCAAATTAGTTTTAAAATACTTATCAACTTACCTGTATAGTTTTCTGGAAATTGCTAGTCAGGGATTTCAGAGATCCTAGAAAGGTCCAATAGGGTACGCCACATAACCAGGTAATATGTTTGAATATGGACTCGGTACGCTCAAGTCCAGAATGGACCAGAGGAAGCTAAGGATTTCGGCGGAGAACAAGACACAGTGGAAAAAGCGAAGAGGGGCTGATTGCAGCTGTAGGATGTTTCTACTACTACAGCCACAGAATACAGTAATCATACATGTTTCAATCTCAGACAGTTTGATGGATTTTTTTTAGATGTAGTCCTTGTTGGCATGTGGCACAGTGGCAGGAGAAATTGGAGGTAGTGGACTGACTTTGAATCTTTGTTTGTTTGGAAATAGTGACGATGTCATGTTTATATCCACGAAGCTAAACTGAACCTACACAGGGTAAAAAACAAGTCGTTGGAGGGGTGCCAGTTGAGGGTATTTTTTATTTTTCGATAACACTGCTGGTATTATGCCATCTTCTAGTAGCAAATCTAGCAGCCCTATTATTTACGTTACTTACGGTGTGGATCCCGCACGCCTGGGGCATACTCCAATTTTGGCCGGAATTGGTGACTTGTAGGCCTGGGATTTAGTGTTGGTATTAGCAATACTTAGTGTCATACAGAGAGAATTTTAGGGTCTTACTGGCTTCACCTGCTATGTTGTCAATGCCGTTTTCCCATGTCAGATCATTTGATACTGTTACACCAAGATATTTGCTCTCTTGCACTACGTCTAGTCCTTTGTAATGTTTGAGATGGTTTTTGGCATGAGCCATTCTCATTGTCAAGCACGTCCTGGTATTGAATTCCATCAGCCACTTAACTTCCCAATGTTCTACTGCTGTTACGTCTTGTTGGAGTGAGATTTGCTCCATGACTGATGGTATGTCATGGTATAAGGCACAAACATCAGCAAATAGGCGAACTTGGCTATTCCGAACAAAAGCTGACAGATCATTGATGCAGGACATGAAGGGAATATGTCCTAGTGTCGGCCCGTGAGGAACGCCACTATTCACTGGTCTCTCAGAAGAGGTCACGTCTTGTAGTAGGACCTTTTGCCTACGATTGGCTAGGAATTCATTGATCCAACTGATGGCTCGACCACTGATACTGTAGCATCTCAACCGGTATATTAGTCTTTTATGTGGGACTTTATTAGAAGCATTGCTGAAATCCATTATTAACATGTCAGTTTGTTTTCTGTTGTTTAGAGATTCTGCAAGTTCATTTCTAAGCTCTGGGTTTATTTGTCACATTATGGGGACCCTGAATATTTGGGGGCCGTGCGCAAATGCACTTGTTGCACTGTCTTGAGTACGACCCCGAGTCTTTCTTTGCCTGCATCGTATTTTACATCCCTGTTTTAATCAGTATCTCGTTCCATCCCATTATCAAATAACATCTAGTTCCATCCCATTATTAAATATTATCCGGATGATTGTGTCATGTTCTCCTTTGTTGGGTCTGCATGTGATGTATATGATGTGACAGGGGATATCCCAAATTCATATATTCTAAAATAACGTCACCAGCAACAAAGATATTCTTCCAATACAATTATGTTCACGATATTCAACATAACTGATATTTTTTTACATCGTGTTCAAAATGGTAACATTTTCACTTATTTATTAGCTGTAGGCTACTTTGTGTGTTGCATATATGCGTGCAACTTGAAGTTCTGCAGAGACACCAAAAGTTAAGACAAAATGTGTCACATTTTGGGGCTCCTGAATATTTGGGGGCCGTGCGCAAATGCACTCGTTGCACTGTTTTGAGTACGACCCCGCGTCTTTGCCTGCATCGTGTTTTCCATCCCATTATCAAATAGTATTTCGTTCCATCCCATTATCAAATAGTATCTATTTCTATCCCATTATCAAATAGTATCTCGTTCCATCCCATTATCAAATAGTATCTCGATGAGTTTGTCACGTTATCTTTTGTTGGGTTTGCATGTGCATGTGATGTGACATCTCAATTCATATGCTCCAAAATAAAGTCACCAGCAACAAAAATATTCTTATACAGCACGTGACTTATTCTTTTGAAAGAACATTCTAGAGCTTATAGGTGTCATTGTTATAGGCTGGTCTATAGAAAGCATGATTATCAAAAAGGCAAAAGAGGTTCGCGACGCGATAACTCAAGTTCTACTAAAGGGATCGTGGCCAAACTAGGGTGGATGGGTTGTCCTTGACTTTGGGGTCCCAACCAATGAACCTTTCCAGTTTTAGCTATTCCCCGCCCATCTCTAGCTAAGCTCCACCCACACCTCGCTCGTGTTGGGATCGATCGATCTCTGAACACCATGATTATCAATTTCCAAAAAACCTACACAGGTAAGCTGTTGAACATTTTGAAATTAATTTCAAAATATTCAACGGCATGTTTCTTAAATTACAAGGAATTACAAAGACATACAATTCATACAACCTGTCGGAGTATTTAGGATTTGATTACGGTCTATATGGAACCATTGTGACGTAATGATTGTGACGTCATCATACACCCACTAAGCTGATTATGACGTTATACGAGGTCAGATGATGGATGGATACTCTGCAAAGGTGAATCTTGGGTTAAAAGAAGTAACCACAAAACAAACAAGCTAATCTGCATGTTATTAATATTTCACAGCTTGTGTTAGCAGTGCTTGTCTGGTAATAATGCAATACAGTTCATAAATATGATAAGAATTTTTCCAAAAGAAAAACGAAAATGTGTTAGTACAATTTTATATATGATGGAAGAAATGTTCTGTTGAATATTTGGACATAATTTGATCGGAAGCCTGGAAATGCTTCGAGGAGCAGTTACGCCCATCCTCAAAACAACGCACAACAACCGCTGTCGCCCAATCAACGGTTGCTTAAAGATTCACCACCTCAGGGCATGCGGGGCTATACGTAATATACCGTTGCAGCTCACAGATGGCGTCTGACGTTCCTAGCGAACAGTCACAGCCACCCACATAACCAAACCTTAACTTGTTAAAATATGCGTTCTTTTGGGCAATTCATTAAAGATATAATTTGTCGACGTGATAAAAATAATCTTCATAGACCAAAAAAACATTCATTATGAAATATTTTCCACTCTAATGTTCTCCGCGCAGCGAGTTGATCGTCACGCATGGCCGAGAGAAGGAACTTGGCCCGCATATCTGCGGACGGCTTCCCGCTAATATGAAAGCATAAAAAGTGCATAAACATATAATAACTTCGAGAATTTAACCCTTTCCAGTCCAGACCCCCACCCCTCTCCAAGTTGAATATTTTGATAGCAATTGTTATCGAAGTATTCACAGGTTTTTAATCTAACCCAATTACGCAGCCTACCGGGCCGATGCTGGGTCGATACAGGGCCGATACTTTTATTATCGGCCCGGTATCGGCCCAGCATCGGCCCAGTAAGCCGCGTTATCGGAGAAATTAGCCACAGCATAAATTATATAGCGTGCAAAAGTACGCAAAGCTCTGATAACGGAGGCTACTGGGCCAATACGGTCAGGTATTGGCCCAGTAATCTGCGTTATCAATTTACGTGTATGTTTATGCACACGTTTTGCTAACCTGACCGACGTTGATCAACCGTGTAAAATAAGCTTGCATGGGGTTATTTATATAGGCTTACCCGCCAGAGCTGTTGGCAATTAGCATACATTTAGACATTATAACAGACCTGGTATGAGTGGCATCTCATTAATAGGATGGCGAGAAATTAATTGTCGTCATAATATTGCTAGGTAGACACACAGAATTACAGGAAACGTTACACTGGATATTTCAAATCACAAATCAAGTAGAATTTTTAAACATTAAGGTGAGAGTTAACGTACCGAAAGAAAGCAACGTAAGTAGTTGTAGTAGTAGTAGTAGTAGTAGTAGTAGTAGTAGTAGTAGTAGTAGTAGTAGTAGTAGTAGTAGTAGTAGTAGTAGTAGTAGTAGTAGTAGTAGTAGTAGTAGTAGTAGTAGTAGTAGTAGTAGTAAGTATCGTCTAATATTACAATTACTAAACAGTGGTTTAACGTTTGAACACATATTCACAGGTAGAGTACAGCTCAGAAAAAATTTAAAAGCAATGCCTACCAATCCAATGGAGGATTCCTGTTTGTCCATCAATCACATGACGTTGTACTCAACCACGTGACGTGTATGATGGTGTCATAATTAATTAGGTCATGAATGACGTAGATAAGTTCGTCATGAGCACTTCAGTGATGACGGACTCAGCGTTGTTGTACAGATTGTATCTCGCTACTAATTAATAGACATGCATAGGCAGCAACAGCACCCGTCAAATTAGATTCAAAACGTTCAACAGCTTACCTGTATAGTTTTCTGGAAATTGATTGTCGTGGAGTTTGGTGATCGATCTATTCCATCACAGTGTGGGTGGGGATTAGCTAGAGATGAGCGGGTTATAGCTAAAACTGGATTTATATGTGTCAGGATGTACAAATGACTTTGATATACCTGCATAGGCATGCATAGGCAGCAACAGCACCCGTCAAATTAGATTCAAAACGTTCAACAGCTTACCTGTATAGTTTTCTGGAAATTGATTGTCGTGGAGTTTGGTGATCGATCTATTCCAAAGATCTATTTGATATACCTGCATAGACATGCATAGGCAGCAACAGCACCCGTCAAATTAGATTCAAAACGTTCAACAGCTTACCTGTATAGTTTTCTGGAAATTGATTGTCGTGGAGTTTGGTGATCGATCTATTCCATCACAGTGTGGGTGGGGGATTAGCTAGAGATGAGCGGGTTATAGCTAAAACTGGATTTATATGTGTCAGGATGTACAAATGACTTTGATATACCTGCATAGGCATGCATAGGCAGCAACAGCACCCGTCAAATTAGATTCAAAACGTTCAACAGCTTACCTGTATAGTTTTCTGGAAATTGATTGTCGTGGAGTTTGGTGATCGATCTATTCCAAAGATCTATTTGATATACCTGCATAGACATGCATAGGCAGCAACAGCACCCGTCAAATTAGATTCAAAACGTTCAACAGCTTACCTGTATAGTTTTCTGGAAATTGATTGTCGTGGAGTTTGGTGATCGATCTATTCCATCACAGTGTGGGTGGGGGATTAGCTAGAGATGAGCGGGTTATAGCTAAAACTGGATTCCTCCATTATGGTCACAATATTCAACAGTAAGCTGCATTTTACATAGTTTGTCCAAATGTGTACCTCTATGCTGATATGCACGCTTACTGGATCTATCTAAGCATCAGTCTATTCTATACTGTAATCTTCCTCTCAATCCTTCACCATCTCCAGTCTGTCTCACCCGGGCTCTCTCCACACCTGTTTTCTCCCTCTTCCCTATCTTCTTCTCCCTCCCCTCTCTCGCTTCCCCCTCCCATCCCTGTGTCCCCCCCCCGCTCGCTTCCCCCTCCCATCCCTGTCTCCCTATCCATCCCTCCTCCCTCCACGGCCCCACCCTCCCTCCTTCAATCCATACCCCCTCCCCTGCTCGCTCTCTCTCTCTCTCTCTCTCTCTCTCTCCCCCTCCCACTCTCCACTTTCTTTCTGGCACTGTCTCTGCTTCTGGCGCTGACTTTGACTCTGGTTCTATCTACCCTATATATCTATTACGTATGTATCAGTCCCCTCTCTACTATCTTATCGGTATCATCGCATACACTCCACTTTTGCAATCTTTGATCTCCTAGGTCTCTCACTCTCCCGACCTTTTCTGGGATATCTTCCCGTCAACCCGCTCCTCTCTACACCAGATATATACTTACGTTCAGGAAACCATCAATCTGCCTGTCACATATACCTTTTAACATTTCACGCTTAAGAATCTGTCACCCAAGGCGACATTAAATTGGACCAGGTATATCAAAGTCATTTGTACATCCTGACACATATAAATCTGTTGTGACCTGGAATGACCCTACATGATCCATTGAAGGAGTTAGAACAATCTTGATATAGTTTGCCATAACTCACACCGCCGAGAGAGTTTCAAATGTTGACAGAGTTTCTGCATCTGTGCTTTAATCCAGATAACACGCGTGACTGGGATGGTTAGGTGTACTGGGACAATAAACTGGGCCATATTGGCCCGGTATTGGTCTTGTACCGACCCATTAAGCCACGTTATCACGGAATGGTAACTATATAAGATCGGAATACCGGATGGTTTGATCGAAGATGGCAAAACATGACTGAGTTGGATAAGAAAGAAGGGTTTATTATGGTGTCGGCGAACCAGGCCCGGTGAAGTCTGTCAAAGATTTACGGTGACATGTTGAATATTTTGAAATTGCTTTGACTGGAAGATGTTTCTGCCTAGCTTCCAGCCAATGTAATTGCAAAATATTCAACAGCTTTAAGCTGATTTTCATTCATATTACCGATGTGTATAGGTGTGCTTACCCATGTTAAACGACCATCAATATTTTTTTCAACATTGTGACATGCTGAGCTACGATATAGCGATATATCGCGATTTTAGATTCAGTATAAATCGCCATATTGTCTAGAGAAATATCGTACACCCCTAAGATGCTCTTGATTTTAAGGATGCTACCGATCCACTTCTTCTTCTTTTCGATCGCTGGTATCACACTTGGAGAGCCGTTCTCAAGATGAAATCTGTGGTTTTCTGCAGTTCTTCCACAGGCCCATACAGCTTTTCAAGAATAGAGGTTGACAAAGGCCAGATCTCTTCTCTCAGCAGCTGATACGTACTGCAACATTGAAGTATGTGCTCTGTGGTCTGTTCTGCTTCTCCACAAATTAATGGTAAAATGGATATCGCTGCTCAACAGTAAATTTCAGCCACCCGTTGAACAGTTGGACGTCATTCGTATCTCGCGAGATCTCCTATGATATGAGTAGGGTTGGGCGATATTGCTCAAGACATGACGATATCGGTATCTCATTAAGCTAAAAGTGCAATATCGTCCTGTCGGTATCGACTATATTTACGATTTTTCGAAATTATGACGATTTCGGTATCGGTATTCGGTATATCGCGATATTGACGATAATATCGAAAAATCGCCCAACCCTAGATACGAGATCGAGAAAAGTATCTCGTATGTATTTCGTAGCCATTGGCGTAGTGATTTCCACCGGAATATGGTGGTAAAGAGAATTGAAACTTAAGGGCACGAGCGTTACTCTCCTCATACCAGACAATATTAATTCACGTAAAACGAGATGATATAAAGCCTATAATAGTCTGTATGACAAGTAGTTAACAGAAAAATAGTCCCTTTGAATTGTCGTAAAATTCAAATCCGTCGCTCATCTGTCTCACACAAAACGAGGTCAAGAATTTGCTGACGTTGCGTGGAAGTTGATATCACACCAACCACTGGCATTTGTATCTCGCGAGATCTCCTTAGATCGAGAAAAGTATCTCGTATGTATTGAGTAGCCATTGGCGTAGTGATTTCCACCAGCATATGGTTGTAGAAAGAATTGATACTTTAAAGGGCACGAGCGCTACTCTCTTCATACCAGACAATATTAATTCACGTAAAACGAAATGATATAAATCCTATAGCAGTCTGTACGACAAGTCGTTAACAGAAAACAGTCCCTTCGTCGTAAAATTGAAATCTGTCCAAATCTGTGGCACACAAAATGAGGTCAAGAATTTACTGACGCTGCGTGGAAGTTGATATCACACACACCACTGTATGGATCAAGTCCATTTTAATGTCTGTATCAAGCTAGTGATACAGAGTTTAAGATGATATCAAAATCAACACGATCCATAATGTTCCTTTTACAGTCCGCTACTGAGATGGACTTGGTCCCGATATGTCTGCAGTCGCCAAAGTGGAGTCTGTGTCACAGTCGTTGCGATGACGTAATAAGATGACCGGTCAATACATTAGAGGTGTATTTTCTTAGAAGCCACGCCTCTATTTTTAGATTGGAACCGCTGGGTGGATCGAGCCGTTCTCCTTCGATCAATACTCACCATTCTATTACTTCTGATACAAGCTATCTTGGATAGCTGGCTCTAGGACTATAGACTTAGTAAGCTTTTCCCAACAGCCGAGTACCCGTTTGCTATGAAGCTCATTCTTATTTGCATAGCAACAAGAGCTACATGCTTTTTTGCAGTTGGAAGTTCTTTGGCTTTTATTAAAGTCTTTTCTCTGTGATAGTGATAGCTTTGTGTGCGCTCTATAAGGATTATTTGGATTACCATGGAAGGAGCCGATGATATTCAGGTTGTATACTTACATGTTATTCCATAGTTAAGACTTTCGTCTGTGTCGCATGTTCCAATTTCTGACCCCGAATCTGGGACGTGTGTTAACAACGAAATATGCCAGATTGGTCGCCTTCCTTTAACCCCAACAGGCGATCGGCAGATATGAAATAAGGTGTTTAACACGAAAATCGGCTGACGCCGTTCTCCGTAAAATCCGAGCGGGTGACGTCACACCCGAGTTATCTCAGATTTTTATGTGAAGAAAATGTTTCATTAATTCGCGCATCTGATTCTGGGTGCTGCGTACTGTAATTGGTACAGAAAAACTTTGGAATTTTCAAGTTTTGCGTGTTATCACGATCTGTTTGCAATGATCGGTGGTTTCAAAATTCTTGATTTAGATGTGTGGTCTGCGGGTTTAGCGTGTTCTACAGCAGTTTGTTTCTTCACATATCGTTTTTTCCTTCGTTAGGAGTATAATTTATATTGATTAGTAAATATACCCCGAATGCTATGCGATATGGTTCTTGGTTCCGTTTATACATCCTGCAGGATCAGTATATGGGTGTATATTGCCCGCTTCGTTCTTGTCGTCATAATCAATGCGATCTTTGCTGTAACTTTGCGGGGTGGGGTGCTGGAGGGTTAACATTAA
>CM067370.1:179617459-179712459 GCA_034401795.1 Chaetoderma sp. LZ-2023a | reverse complement strand
ATCATCTCAGCAATCACTGCATAATGACAATCCACACAGTCCCCGTCGAAACAAAGACACCGATTGGTATTCTAACCAACCATACCACAAACACTCATCAATCGGAAGCAACGATGATAATGATAGTCGACATAACAGCAGCGACGGCATCGAGGCTGACATGATATCTCTACACGAAGTTACACCGGTCGATTCTATAATGGACGAGTTCAAAACGAGGCTGAACATGGGCGGAGCACCGTTGCTACTTCCACCTAAAGATTACGATACTATACGGAGAGGGCATGGAAATTTGGACTGTCATGATGTCCGAAGACGGAAGTGCTTGAATCCCGAAATAACAGGTTTCCAAGGGACCATCCCAGAAAGTAATGGCGAGAAACTCAGTTCTACTGGAAGTAGCGATCCCAAATCATTGGCTAACGAAGCAGACGAGGGTGTGGACTCATTAATAAGAAGTTCACTAACTGAATCGGAAGAGACCGTTATTTATCAGGGACTCCATGCTCCGGGAGAGGATCGGGTCAATGACAATGCGGATCGTTCCAATCAACTGCATCCCACAAAGGACTTAAACAATTCATTCAGTGGTTCGGGTGGAAAGCTCAGCCGCACACATTCCTCATCCTCAAAGCATTCTAATCCTCAATCATCACCACCAGTTCAAAAGCCATTTTCATTCCAGAAGAACGTCTCACCTCACAATACCTATGCGTCGCGTGTTTCAGATGAGCCCAGATTTGGTAGACCCAGTGGAGACTCTTATGCGACATCGCCCGGAGACCGTGTTTCAGATGAGCCCAAATTTGGTAGGCCTGAAGACTTGTTTCCCCGTAGTTTGGCGCGTGAACCACCTAAGCTTTCGCCTCAGAGTTCAACTTCGGATTACTCACCCTATCGACCTGAATACTGGTCAACATCGACTAATCGTGAACCTATCGTGGATTATGACGACGAGACAGTAGTGATGCGTCATAGGCCTGGTAGTAGTAATCGTAGTAATCTAGATTTAACACACAGTGTGCCTGAGGATATGCTCAGGCGTGAAAAGGATGCTAGTGACGCTTATTACCGCGCTGGACCTCATCCAGCACAGTTCCGCCACTCTTCTAAAGAACCTTCACGGCAATCGGATAACATGTATCTCTCTAGGCCTGGCGACTACGGCATGCGTCGGGCCACGTCGATGTACAGGTAATGGCGGAACTTACGGTAATGTTTAAATTGTTTAAAAACTATTTTTGTTTTCTTAGTCTGTGGAATTTCCTAGAGAGTATGGGCTATCACCCGAGTACTTCATATTAAGATCGCGTAGAACCTATGATTCCATTGCAGCCTAGATATGGCGTCAATGGGACTTGGAATCAGGGACTCGATAGACGCCAATCAGAACAATAACTTCTTATGTTTCTGAGAAGAAGAATTCCATCATCTCATTGGTCAATCGAAAGACAGTTGGGCAATGGAATCACGAGACGATTCTCTATCAGAAATCTCCAGGGGAACATTCGTCGAGCTCAATAATCGATGACTTTATCATATTAAATGTACTCTCTCCAATATTCGTCGATATTGTGTCTATTTATAAATGACTAGGGAGAGCTCCTTGTTGAAATAGAACACTGACTGAACGAACCACATGGCAGGGATATTAAGAAAGTATTTGGAGACGACGTGAGCAGAACATTTTCCCATAGGTTCAGGACAAATATTATAATATTATTGTGTCATTGGATATGGTCGAGTCTGTGTTATTGATAACTCAATGGACAAAACTGGTCAAGAAAATATAATAATGTTCGCAGCATGTGTCAATGGACATTTCCAGTTTATCCATCCACCATATGACGTCATAATCCATTGCGTGACGTGTAGTATCACGCCATAATCAATGATGTCATGAATGGCGTAGATAAGTACGTCACGAACGCATAATTGGTAACGGGCTAAGCGTTGTTGTATGTCTTTCCTGCTTAATAAAGATGATGTTGAATATTTTGAGACTAATTTGACTGGACGCTTTTGCTACCACATGCAGCAACAGCGCCCAGCCAAATTGGTTTTAAAATATTCAACGGCTTACCTGTATATTTTTCTGGAAATTTATTGTCAGCGTGTTCGTGGAGCGATCGATCCCAACACGGACGAAGCGTGGGTGGAGCTTAACTAGGGATGGGCGGGGCATAACTAAAACTGGCAAGGACCAAGGACCGAATTAGAGACACGAGTCCCTAATTGAATTTTGCAACTAAAAAAATTATAATAATTTATATGGAATGAAATCATATGTTGAAATTTATTTCGTTTCATTACATTGAGGTACACAATCTAAAAGTATAAAAGTATACAATTTTAACAATTTTATTTTTCAAGCATTTTGTTGTGAATATGCACCTTTAACGCTTGGATAATTTACGAGCTGAAACTACAAATTCTTTACAATTTAAGGAATATTTTGCTGAGTATTTTGAAACAAATATGACTTGGAGCTGTTCCAGTCAAATTAGTTTCAAAATATGCAACGTTATTCGTGGAAGACACTGTTATTTTACAGGTGTGGATTCACACAAAACCTGCTTGAAAATAAAATTGTTAAAATTGTGTACTTTTAGAGGCTTAAAATGTGTGCCGTGCCGTATTGAAACGAAATAAAATTTAATAGATGTTGATTTCATTATGTATAAATTAATATAATTCTAAAAGTTGCGAAATTTAAATAGAGAGACGAGTTCCTGTTTCAACTTCACAACTAAAGACATTATAATAATTTATACAGAATTAAACCAACATAAGTTATGATTTATTTCATTTCATCGCGTTTAGGCACACAATTTTATCTAAGCCTCTAAAAGTATACAATTTTAACAATTTTATTTCCCAGCACTTTGGTGAGAATATTCACGTTTAAAGGATAACGAATCCCATCTCTTGATAGCTTTAAAGCCAATCTAACACGCCGGTCATACACTATCACGGTAATTTTAAGCCTTTTATCACGCCGCTAAGGAAAGATATTCAGGATTTAGTAGTTAAATATTGGTACATTTCTACACCCTATGATGGCTGTCACGATTTACTTTTCAACCAATCAGAAAAACCCTAGTGTGTCTGCTTCGGTATATACGCTCAGTCATAGAGGCGCCAGCTATAGTTTGGCAATGTGGTATAACAGCAATCCTACAGGTAAGTTGTTGAATATTTTGAAACCAATTTTATTGGAAGTTGTTGCTGCCATAGGCAGTAAAATTAGTTTCAAAATATTCAATGGGATGAGCATTACATAATAAAGAATGTGATACATTGGAGCTTTCATGACAACACACACTATGGCTTGAGGAGACAAAATGGTGTCGATCACTGTTCAACATTTACTCGATATTACAAAACAGATAATTGCGATACAGATCAGGGAATGTGACAAGATATGAATGATATGGAATCTATAAACCAAATTCTATCGATGCAATACAACATTTGAGATGAGATTAGCATCGCTTTAAGGTTTAATGTATTAAATAGATGTGTTCTCTAGCACGGTTCAAATGTTAATATTAGCCCTTTGAATGACGAATCCATGAAAAAGTAAGTCGATGTATAACTTATTCTGTTGACTATTTTGGAATTAATATGACTGGAATCAATGGCTTCAAGTCATATTAATTTCAAAATAATCAACAAGTTTCCTGCTAATTTGCCACGAGATTGAGGTACATGGAATTAATCGCCGCAGGGTTAATAATGTGTTTGCATAATTACCAGTTTATGCTAATTAAAGGTGCATTTCTCCTTCGATCAATACTCACCATTCTATTACTTCTGATACAGCTAGCCTGGATAGCTTGGCCCTAGGACTTAGTAAGCGTTACCGACTCCTGGAACCGGGTACCCTGCTCCCATCTACCGAGTATCCGTTTGCCATGAAGCTCATTGTTGTTTGCATAGCAACAAGAGACACATGCATTTTTGTGCAGTTGGTGTCTTGAGTTTATTTAAGTCTTTCTCTGTGTAATTGTGATAGCTTTGTGCGCTCTCTAAGGAATATATTGGATTACCATGGACGGAGCCCCATGTTATTCTATAGTTAAAAGACTTAGGTCTTCAAAATTTCTTCTGTGTCGCATGTTCCAATTTCTAACACCAAAGAATCTGGGACGTGTGCTAACAACGAAATATGCCAGATTGATCGCCTTCCTTTAAACCCCAACAGGCGATCGGCAGATATGAAATAAGGTGTTGGCTTTACGGTGTTTTAACACGAAAATCGGCTGACGTCGTTCTCCGTATAATCCGAGCGGGTGACGTCACACCCGTGTTGCTCGGATGTTTATGTGAAGAAATTGTTTATTAATTCGCGCATCTGATTCTGGGTGCTGCGTACTTTAATTGCTACCAGAAAAACTGTGGAATTTTCAAGTTTTGCGTGTTATCACGGTCTGTTTGCAATGATCAGTGGTTTCAAAATTCTTGATTTGGATGTGTGGTCTGCGGTTTTACCGTGTGCTACAGCAGTTTGTTGTTTCTTCACATATCGTTTTGGCCTTCGTTAGGAGTATAATTTATATTTATTAGTAAATATACCCCGAATGCTATGCGATATGATTCATGGTTCCGTTATACATCCTTGAGGATCGGTGTATGGGTGTATTATTGCCCGCTTCGTTCTTGTCGTCATAATCAATGCGATCTTTGCTGTAACGTTGCGGGGTGGGGTGCGGGAAGGTTAACAGTTAATTTATGATCAAAATATTTGAAACTTAATTGTTTGCTTTCAATTCCTGTTTCGTTCCGCTTGCTTATTGTAGGTTTGTGCTTATTTATAGGCCAAGCCAGCCCCGCCATCATGTGACGAGTGCCATAAGTTCGTGAGGGTTCTATTCAAGGACCATGTCTGTTTCCGTTGTACCAAATCTAATCTTGACAGTAGGTGTAACGTTTGCGCAGTGTGGTCGGTCGACGTGATGGTTAAGTTCCTTGCCCAGAAGGACTTGGCAGGGTCTGATGCGGGGTCAGGCGGTCCGAAAGCAAATCGCGGAGCGTCCGTTTCGGCCCTTGGGGGGCGTTCCACGTCTGCAACCGGAGGTGGCGGAGATGGCACCGCCGGCGTGGTTTGGTCCTGCTATGCAAGGCTTCTTGCATAGTGTTCTGCCCACGCTGGTGTCGTCCCTGCTGCCAAAAGTTGTAGGGCAGTCTCTTCCCGTGTTTGATTCGGACCCTGTCCTTGGACAGGGTTCTGGACTGGCAACCAAGGGAGCCATCTCGTACGGCCCCCTGGCAGACCCATCGGGCTCCAGCCTGATGGGCTCTGTCTCTCTGCGGCCACCTCCGGGTGGTCCAGTAGCGGTGGCCAGTCCGTCAGGCATGGGAGCCGTCTGCCAGGACGGCTCCACGGTTTCCTCGTCTAGTGACGACTCTTCGTGGTCTGAAGATGAGGAAGCCGAGGAGGAGAGATTGCTGCGGCCTGTGATGCTGCGGGTGGAGAGCATGGAGGTTGATTCCATCCTGGACGGAACCGTCCACCAGGGCAGTGGCTCCGCCCGTAGTTGAGGCCACTCCGGTACCGTGCACCAGTCCCGTGATGGTTGGTTTGCCACCAACCGACACAGTGACGGGTGTGGCTGGCCAGGGGTGGTACTCACCTATCTCGCCTGGTCTGGCGGTCAGACATGGGGTGCCATTGGCGCCCGTGTTTGGCCATGGTTCTTCAACCGTTACGGGTCAGCATGGGTGTGGCACGGAACCGTACAGTACCAGAGTTCTGGCATATCAGCAATGGCTCCTAGCCAGGAGGCCATTGCTGGTAGGGCCGTGAACATGTCAACGGGTGACGTGTTCACGGGAGTGTCCTCCTCGGAGACAGATTTGTCTGAGGCTCTGGCTTGGCTAGCCAGAGTAGACCCGTCTGTGGTTTCTACCACGGCCGAGAAGGATACACCCCGTCCATCGGTGGCATCGATTAGGTCGGGGATCTTGCCCGTAACCCGGATCCAGTCTATTGGACTGGATCCAAGGTTTATGGAGTTGTTGGATGCTATTTATAGCAAACAACTCCTGACCAAGGGCCAGCTTCCTGCGGCCTCTAGGGAGGTGTGGGCGAGGTGTCGTATTCCACGGTTGGGGTGGAATATGACAGATATGGTGTTGTCCCGACGGTCACCGAGGATGACCGCTGGGTGCTGGGTGTCCAGAGTGATGGAGTGGGTGACAAAGCTCAGGTGCACCATGATGAAGTCCTGTCCCTATGTTATGAGGGGGTGAGGGCTGTCAACCACTCTTATCGCCTTCTTCAGTCGGTGTGGGCTGAAGCGGGGGCAGGCCACCCTGTGCCACCTGTGGCACTTTCATGCATTAACGACGGCCTGGTGCTGTCTATGGACGCATTGGCAAGGGTGCAAGCGCATGTGACGAAGTCCAGGAGGCAGATGGTCCTTGACCATATGCGTCCAGCTACTGCCGTCAGGGAACATCTTCTTGGGACGCCCCTTACAGGCCCTAGCATCTTTGGTGGCCAAGCGCGGGGCAACTTAGAGGACACGGCGAGCATCGCGCAGAATCGGTTGGCAGTTAATCTGCAGCTAGAGCTAGTGCATCAAGTGCATGCACTAGGGGCTGTAGCCAAGCCGCTAATCGGGCAACCTTCTAAGAAGCAGTGCTGCTTCTGCTTCTATTGGGTCTTTTCAGTCACCTCCGGCGAAGAAGGCCAAGAAGGTTGTGGGGGCCCCTACCCTCCCCAATGTTGCTCCTGATCGCCTGAGAGGCGAGAAGGGCAAGGGGAAGGGGAAGTCCTCAAAGTGCAGAAAGAAGGGAGCGGATCGGACCTGAGGATACGTGGGCTCCCTTCGTATCTGCCTGGACCGCACCTGTGTGACAGGAACCTCGGTGCCAGTTAGACCGGCCAAGCCAAGACCAAAAGGGTTCTCACTCTCTCTCGTCAAGGGAGGGGGCGGGGGGAGCGGATCGCGAGCCAGACACCCCCATTAGGCGTTGATGCGTCTATAGTGGGTGGATGGCTCATGCGTTTCGTCGAGGCTTGGCGAGGTGTGACGTCAGACAGTATGGTCCTGGGATGATTATCCCAGGGGTACATGGCGGAGCGGTGGGATTTTCCACCACAGAATCTGTCTTTGGCACCTGTCTGGACACCCGTACCAAGGGAACCAGACAAGTTAGAAGTCATTCAAAACGAAGTGTCATGTTTGCTTCTGAAGGGAGCAATAAAACCAGCAAACCGGAACACTCCAGGCTTCTATTCAAACATGTTCCTTGTCCCCAAGAGCACAGGGGGATGGAGACCCGTACTCAATCTCAGGCCATTAAATTGGTTTATCCATATGCATCGGTTTTAGATGGAAACTCCGAGGTCGGTAATGGCAGGATTGAGGAAGGGAATGTGGTGTGTATCGATCGATCTGAAAGATGCATATTTCCACATTCCAATGAACAGGAGTTGTCACAGGTTTCTGAGATTTTTGCGTTTCAGAATAAAGTATGGGAGTTTGTAGTCCTCCCATTCGGCCTGTCGACAGCTCCACAGGTTTTCACCAGAGTGGTCCTTGCGGTGACAGCATTTCTCAGAAGAGAGAACGTGGCGCTTCACACCTACATAGACGATTGGCTGATCAAAGCAGACACATCAGCCAGGTTATAGGTGGATACTGCTCTGACTCTGAAGTTACTTTCAGATCTAGGCTGGATGGTCAACAAGGAGAAATCCGAGTTGACACCCACTCAACAGTTCATTTATTTAGGGATGCGATTCGATCTCGAGGAGGGCAGGGTTTACCCATCAGAGCCCAGAGTGGTGTCTGTGTTAGCCATCCTCAAGAGTTTTCGATTGGGAAACCACATTCAGGCGAGGCGGTTTCTTCAGGTGCTGGGCATGATCGTCTCCATGGAGCAGGTAATCTCGTACGCTGCTTTGATGCGAAGACCTATCCAGTTGTATCTGATGTCTCTGTGGAAACAGAGAACAGAACCCCAGTCAAAGGTGGTGCCAGTTTTTGAGCCAATAATGTCGTATCTTTTATTGTGGAAAAAGCGTCAGAATCTCCTAGTAGGGGGTTCGCTGCACCTACCCGACCCCAGCTGTCCGTGTACATGGACGTATCGCTGGAGGGATGGTGGGGGGCCTGCCTGGGAGAACACCAAGTCTCGGGCACATGGACTCTCCAAGAGAGCCAGCTGCATATCAATCTGTTGGAAATGATGGCAGTGGAACTGGCATTGGAAAAGTTTCTTCCAAAAGTCAGCGGCAGGGCGATATTGATACGATCGGCCAACTCGACAGTCGTATCATACATAAATCGCCAAGGCGGGACCAAGTCACCCACACTATGTATCAAAGTATGGCACTTGATTCAATGGTGCAGGAATTACTCGGTTGTTTTGAAAGCAGCTCACATTCCTGGGCGATTGAACATTCTGGCGGATGTATTGTCTCGGAGACAGAGAATTCTGCCAACAGAATGGTCTCTCAACCCTCCAGTTCTTCACAGGATTTTCGAGCATTGGGGCAAACCCAATGTGGACTTATTCGCCACAAAGTAAAATGCTCAAATCATGACTTATGTCTCGCCGATTCCAGATCCAAATGCCGTCGACACAGACGCTGTGGCGATAAGCTGGAGAGGGATGCATGCTTACGCGTACCCACCCACCATTCTTCTACCGAAGATATTGGTGAAGATCAGGGAGGAACCGTGCCTGGTCCTGCTAATAGCGCCATTTTGGCCCAGCAGGGCGTGGTTCACGGATCTTCTAGATCTGCTGGTGGACAATCCAGTGTAGTTACCCGAGATTCCGAACATTATCTTCTAGGCCAAGGGACGCTTCCTACACGAGCATCCCGAAATGTTCAAATTGACTGCGTGGATGTTATCAAACAACGTTCCACGTCGGAAGGCTTTTCTCGACAAGCTGCGGATTTCATCGCAGCTGCGAGAAGGAGGTCAACCTTCAAGTCATATGACAACAAGGTTAACAGATTTGCAGACTGGTGTGAAGGAAAGTGTATTGATACGTTTCAATCCACTATTCAGCAAATAGCAGACTTTCTCTGTGAGCTGTTCTTTTCAGGACTAGCTCCTGTCACAAGTCAGCTTTGGCATCAGTTATCCCTTGTCTAGCCAACATGGATAGTCCAGAGGTGGCCCAGTTGAATGTGATGGTGAAGGGAATGAGCAATCTCCGACCGAGACAACCGGTAGTCATTCCAGCCTGGAGTCTATCTTTAGTGCTTACTGTACTGGCCAAGCACCCTTTCAAACCGTTGCGTTCGGCTAGTCTAAAACATTTTATTCTAAAGGCGGTCTTTCTATTGGCAGGTTCCTCTGCTAGAAGGCGCAGTGAGATCCATGCACTTTCAGCAGAGAGGGACATATTTATTGTCTCTGGAGAGGGTCTGCGTCTACTGCCAAGAGCAGAGTTTATGTCAAAGAATCAATCTTTGAGATATCCCAGCAAACCGATCATTATACCGAAACTAACTAGGTTTGATCGTGATGCCAGTGTCAGTGCCCTGTCCGTGCTTTGACTAAGTACAAAAAACGGACAGACTCGTTACGGTCGAATGATATACATCCGTGGATCTGCCATAAGAAGCCATATGGCGCCGCATCCATGGATTCTATCTCTCGTTGAGTAGTCGAATGCATTCAGACTACCCATGAGATTGCGACTGGGCACCAGGTGCAATGCACAAGGGCACACAATGTTAAAAGAATAGCCGCCTCGACGGCCTTTTACAATGGTGTTCCGTTAGAGGTCATCATGGCTGTTGCACAATGGCACTGTGAGTCCTCTTTCACGGATTACTATATGAGGGATGTGTCAGACTCCGCCAATCCACTCGCTTTAGCTGTTTTGAAACGATAGTTATACGACCACACTGCTCTTCTCCGGGTTTTTTGCCCTTTGTAAGAAAGATTTAAGAAGAATGGTCGAGCGAGAGGATGTCAACCAGATTGTCACTGATGACTGGACGAGTGCATTGTTGGAGGCTCCACGTCTGAAATCCAAATATCATGAGGTAATTCAAGATTGAGAGTTTTTTTGTATTATGTGTATATATCATGTTCATTCATCTTATATATATATATTCATGCTCATTCCCAGGTTGATATATGCTAAGAGCAGTTAACCCTCTTAGCATATTTGTGTTTTCAGGCGAGATGCATGTTCGTGAATTCTCTCCCTTTTCTTAGGAGAAAGGGGGTGGGGGGGGTCAGTGATGCGAATGTGCTTCGGTCCCTTTAACTTGATGGTCCTTTTTGGTCTCCATATGCCAAGTTTAAGTCTAAGCTCTATCTCCAAGGGGCAAATGTAGCAATCGATGGCTTGCCACTTCCCACCAGGTTACTGTCTAAATCTGATGTATATCAGAATTAATAGAATGGTGAGTATTGATCGAAGGAGAATGAAGGAAATTTCAATTTCCCTTTCTCCGAAATCTAACAATACTCACCATTCTATTACGGACCCAGCCTCCCAGCCCCACGGAGGCAAGCCATGGGTATCTCTTGTTTGGTGGCTATGCAAACAATATGAGCTTCAAGGCAAACGGTTACTCGGCAGTTGGGAGCCGGTTACCCGGTTCCAGGAGTCGGTAAAGCTTACTAAGTCTATAGTCCTAGGGCCCAGCTATCCAGGCTAGCTGTATCAGAAGTAATAGAATGGTGAGTATTGTTAGATCTGGGAGAAAGGGAAATTGAAATTTCCTTCAATTCACAGCAGAATGCTTCAAAATAAACGTGTTAAGATTATATGCTTTTAGTGGCTTAAATCGTGTCCCTATGTGTAATGAAACGAAGCAATTCTTAAAATATGAAGATTTCCTTACGTACAAATTAATATAATTTTTTAAGTTGCCATATTAAATTAGAGACACGAGTCCATAATTCAATTTCACCACGAAAAAAATTATAGTAATTTATACGGAATGAAACCATCATATGTTAAGATTTATTTCGTTTCATTACATTTTGGCATAGCCTACAATTTAAGTCTTTAAAAATATACAATATTAACAATCTTTATTTTCAAGCATTTTGCTGTGAATATGCATCTTTAATGCGAATACACCTGAGTAGGACCCGCAATTTGATAATGTTGATTAATCGAGGTACGTTGACTAGTTGCGATTTTGAGAATAGTATCTCAGAAACATGTCGTTAGCAACGACTTTCAACAACAATATCCATAACACGAAGTAGTTGCAAATAACACAAGGTAGACTAATAACAATTTAGTCGTTAAACGTTAGTTATGGTAATGACGGCAAAATGTTGATAGGTACATGTACCCGCAATGACGTCACGGAGATGATTGAGACATTCCTGTACAATTTGAAACCATGTGATAATTATATATTATATATAGGGCCTATATTTAGTCACACGACGTGGTTACCACGAGATTTTGACGTTCGGGTAAAAAAAACCCGAATGTACTGTTGTCATGTGATGATATATAGATTATATTTACGTTACAACCTCATTACGTAAGCCCTATCTAGATTTGTTATTATTACTATACAAATTGAGACTCACGACAGATATAATTATGTAGAACAATACACTCTAAAAGCGCACGCACGCACGCACGCACGCACGCACGCACGCACGCACGCACGCACGCACGCACGCACGCACGCACGCACGCACGCACGCACGCACGCACGCACGCACGCACGCACGCACGCACGCACGCACGCACGCACGCACGCACGCACGCACGCACGCACGCACGCACGCACGCACGCACGCACGCACGCACGCACGCACGCACGAACTACTCGCTTTCTCGCTTTCTCGCAAATGTTTTTTCTGCCGATAAACGTGATATAAGCACATGCATTTAAGATATTGACGCGTATATTGTAAAGTGCCATCGTATTACAAATCTAAATTTAGCGTTATTTGTTTAAAAGAACAGTTTTATATTATAGATTTATTAATATAGATTTCTATTACAAATACACGCACGCACGCACGCACGCACGCACGCACGCACGCACGCACGCACGCACGCACGCACGCACGCACGCACGCACGCACGCACGCAGGGACATGACGCACACTGATTCATTTTTCGTAATCGCATATGATAATAAATTAACATGAACATTTATTTATATTCTTATATTTATAATATGACGTCCAAAATTAAACTTTTTAACTCTTAAAATACCAGTATCTAAATTTAAAAACAGTTATACAGTAAAGCTGTTGGATATTTTGAAACTAATTTTACTGGAAACCTGTTGCTGCCACATGCAGCAACAGCTCCCGATCAAATTAGTTTCAAAATATTCAACAAAATATACCTTGCATTATAAAGACTTATTTCATTTGTCATTTAAGGGTTAAAAGTTTAAAACACAATTTATACGACCATCATCTCATTCCTGGAATCAATCAATATCGTCCGAAGCAGAGATGCAGGTGAATATTTTGAAATAATTTGTCACAAGGCTGTCTAGATTTGCAGGTAAAGGCCCATATATATTCACATTAGAATGCTTAAAATAAAAGTGTTAAAGTTGTAAATTATTATAGTCTTAACTTATGCATCTGAATGGAATGAAACGAAAGAAATCTTAACATATGCTGATTTCATTCCGTATAAAGTAATACAATTTTTAGCCCGAGTTTATGAAGTAAAACGGGCTATTGTGATACCCTGCACGTCGTCCGGCGGCGGCGGTGGCGGTGGTGGTGGCAGCGACATCGTCCAATTTGCGTCTAGCTCAACTTTTATAATTTGCGCTTAGCTCAACTTTTATATTTATATCTCATGTTTGGTTAATCACGCTTGACCCAAACTTGGACACATGCTTCTTTATAATGACCCGGCACCACACTGTGACATTGGAAAGGTCAAGGTCAATGCAACCTTGGTAAAAACATTGTTTCATTCAACATTAACATTTTCCGGTTAGTTCAACTTTTCTGTTTTTATTCCATGGTTTCTTAATCATACTGGACCCAAAATTGGACACATGCTTCCGTATCATGTCACGGCATCACACAATAAGCTTGGCGGCACAGGATCAAAGGTCAAGGTCATATGACCTTGGTAATAACCCTGTTTTTTCAGCATTAAGATTTTCCGTTTAGCTCAACTTAGTAGGTTATATCTCATCTTTGGTTAAGCATACCGGACACACACTAGGACACATGCTTCCTTATAATGACAGGGCAATGGAAAACACCGTCGCCGGCATATTATCAATATCGACGGTATTAAAAAATGCGACGATAACGATACCGATAACAATGTTATCGCGGTTATCCCGGTATTATCGGGAAACCTCCCAACCCTACATGAGGGCATTACACACTATTATTGGTGTCAAAACCTAAAAAGCGAGGTCATTGTGACCTTGGTAAAAACTTCGTTTTTTCAACATTAACAGTGTCTGTTTAGTTCAATTTGGCAGTTCATATCTCAACTGTGCATGGGTAATCATACTGGGCCCAAACTTGCCCTAGCTGGGACATGCTTCGATATAATGAAGGGCCGTCATATAATGACCTTGGGCGTCA
Organism: Chaetoderma sp. LZ-2023a; assembly: GCA_034401795.1. Classification (NCBI taxonomy): domain Eukaryota; kingdom Metazoa; phylum Mollusca; class Caudofoveata; order Chaetodermatida; family Chaetodermatidae; genus Chaetoderma; species Chaetoderma sp. LZ-2023a. The sequence goes on along the minus strand of CM067370.1, from coordinate 179,698,918 downwards.
CATGTACATATACTTCCGTATAATATGGGGGTATCATACAATGCTGTTGGGGTCGAAAGGGCAAATGTCAAGGTTATTGTGAAATTGTGAAAAATTTGAGTTTTCTCAACGTTAACACTTAGCGGTTGATATCTCATGTTTCCTTAACCTTCAATGACACAAACTAGGCCACATACTAACCTTATACAGAGAGGGCATGACACCTTTGAGCTAATAGGTCAAAGGTCAATAGCTTAAACACATGCTTTCTTATAACGAGAGAGCATAACACAATATCCTTCGGGGTCAAAAAGTCATTGTGGTCTTGGAAAACCTGGGGTATTTCAACAGTACCGTTTTGTGTTTATTAGATTTTACTGTGTACATCTCATGTTTGCTTAATCGTACTGAAAGCAAAGCTGGACACGTGCTTCTTGTGTATTGATAAGCCTTCTGTATTTATTTTATGTTTGAAGTCAAGCTTCATAGTTCATTGCAAAGTCGTAAAGTCGAGTTTCCTAGTTGTATTGCAACCACATTTCTGGTTTATGTTGCGAGACACGTATGCCCATCCTTATTTCAAATTAAAGGTGCATATTCACAGTAAAATTTCTGAAAATAAAATTCTTTAAATTATACACTTTTAGAGTCTTAAAATGTGAGCCTATATGTAATGAAACGAAATAAATCTTAACATAGGATGATTCCATTCCATATAAATTAATATAATTTTTTAAGTTGCGAAATTAAAATAGAGGCACGGGCCTCTATTTCAATTTCGCAACTTAAAATGTTGTATTAATTTATATGGAATCTTATCATCATATGTTAAGATTTATTTCGTTTCATTACACATATGCACATAATTTCGGCTTATAAAAGTATGCAATTTTAACAATTTTATTTTCAACCATTCTGGTGTGAATATGCACCTTTAACAACTAAAACCTCTTTATTAATTTATACGAAATAAAATCATGGTATGTTAAGACTTACTTCATTTCATTGTATTGACATACATAATCTAACTCTCTATACAATCTCTATAGAATTTTAAGTTTTGGTTTTAAGCATTCCGTTGTGAATGTGTACCTTTAAATTGTTTACTAAATATTAGGCGTAATATTTGCTAGATTGCAAAGTCCGTATCTTATCCGGTCCGTATTCAAATGGTGCGGTGTGGACTAAACTGTCGCATTAATCAGGCCATATACGGGAATGTTTCCAAAGTTCTGTTTCATACATTTTCATAAAGACTTGCCTCTGAAACATTATCAGTGTAGACAAGAGTTTGTTATGAAATCATTTGTTTTGGGTATGCTGAATACTTTTCGAAATATTTTGCTGGAGGTCCTATCGCAGCCGTAAAGATCTAGACCATTTGAAACCCGAAATCTTGAATCTAAATTTCATGATAAGCATTTACAAATAAGTTATAGAAGTCTGTGCACAGTTTCTGAAAACCCTACCCTCGGCTATTTTAAACATAATTGTTTGGAATGAAAGACATTGCGGGTTAGGGCAGAAATTTCCAATTCAATTATGTTCAAAATATTCAACATTTCTTATTTCTTGTATTAACTAACATGTTTCTGGTTTTTGTTTTGGGAACATGTTTCAAACTTATTTATGAGCTGTACTGTAGGCTATGCTGAATGCGCCGGAGTTTAAAATTCGTGAACATTATATACTAAAGACAGGTGGCAGGCCACACACTGGAGGAACTATCTGTATAAAGCCATAACACAGTGCTTTTAAGCCTTTCACGACGAAGCCGGCCAAAACCGGCCTCTTTAGTGGTCCTGGGGAATGCCCATTTACAGGCCAAGAGAAGACTATTTTTAAAAGATTTACAACTAGAATGACTGGCTCGATAACCGAGCCAGTCATTCCAGTGGTAAATTTTCAAAAATAGTCTTCTCTTGGCCTGCAAATTGACACTCATAAGTAAAAAATTAAAATTTTTAAAACACATTTAGTCATTAAAGGGTTAAACCATTTAATACAAATATATCAGTTAAATTAGTTTTAAAATATTCAACATTCAGTATTGTGTACATATCTACAGAACAGTTAGTAAATAAATTAACACGTTTCCAAAATAAAAACGTAAACGTGTTAGTTAGTACAATTTTGAAAACGATGTAAGAAATTCCCTGTTGGATACTTTGAACATAATTGGATTGTAAGACATTGCTGCCTTACACCAGAATGCGCGAAAGTAAAATGGTTAAAATTGTATACTTTTAGAGGCTTAAATTGAATAACACCTTTTTAATCAGAGATACTTTCACAACTAAAATGTTATATTAATTTACACGGAATGAAATCATCATAGTCTAGGTCAAGTTCGACTCCTAACCATAGTTAGCTATATAGCTAACTAGAATACCAGCCGAACTTCAAATAGTTGACTAGCTAGTCAACTATAGTCAGCCAAGCACCCGAGCTCGGTTCAGATTGTTAGTGCGATATTTCCGTAAATTTCAAAATGGCGGACACCGATCACTTGCCATGAATAAATTCATATAAAAGTGTAAATATTTCATTAAATAACTTAAGGTTGATGAAATTATGCTTTCCCATTGTATGTCAATGTTCCCAAGTCCACATTCCTTCCCACTTTATGTCATATGGACGCTTTTTGACGTCTTAGCGAAAAAAGAACCCATTTTCGTAGGTCATCAAAACAGACGACAGAACGGGTTAATGGAGATTGGTACCCGACTCCAAATTTTCGGCAATAGTAATTCAATGGGGGAACCGGGTACCAGCGAACTATAGTTAACTATTCAGCGTTCGGCTTGGCATAGCAACTGCGCATGTTCAGTAAACCATGAAACTGACTAAAGTTAGTGAGTAGAACTTGACCCTTTGTTAAGATTTATTTCCGTTGATTACACTGAGGTGCATATAAAAGTATACAATTTTAACAATTTTATTCTCAAGCATTCTCGTGTAAATGCGGGCCTGTAATGGAGGAATTCAGTTTTAGTTAAGCTCCACCCACACTTAGTGTGCGTTGGGATCGATCGATCCCTGACCTTCTATAAATTTTTGGAAAACTACTGGTAAGCTGTTGAATATTTCGAAACTAATTTAACTGTCAATTTGGTTTTAAAATATTCAACAGCATGTTTATTAAATAGTAAAAACATACAAGAACGCTTTAGTCCGTCATCAATTATGCGCTCGTGACGAACTTAATTACGTCATTTATGACGTCTTTGATTATGACTTCATCCTACACGTCACGTGGTTGGCTATGACGTCATATGATTTATGGATACACTGGAAAGGTTCATTGTTACGCCAGATGGTTCATTCGATCACATGGGTGGAATGATCAGATTTTTCTCGTCTGTGTTGCTTTTCCGACGGCGGCGAGGGCGACCACGACGGCTACAACGGCATAAACAACAGTGTTACGTTTTTCCGTTTAACAAAACTTCTTAGCTTATATTTCAGGTTGAGTTAATCCTATTGCAACTAAACTTGGGTATGCGGTTGCATATACTGTTATGAAGCAGCATGATGATGACGAGGTCACAAGGTCAACGGTCAAGGTCACTGTGATCTTGATACAAACTCTGTTTTTTCAATGTTAAGTTTTGCGTTTGCAAAGCTTCTTAGCTTATCTTCCAGGATTGGTTAATTCTATTGAAACTAAACTTGGATACATTGTTACCTATGATGTTAGGATGCAGCATGCTGACACTCAAGTCACAACGTCGAGGTCATTATGGTCTCTACAAAACTTGGTCATTTTTCAATGTTAATTTGTCAGGCTTAGCAAATATATCATGTTATATTTCGGGATTACTGAATTCTAATGGAACACAACTTGGGTACATGATTGCTTATACCAAGAGGATTCAGGATGCTGATATGGAGGTTAACCTTTTCATGACGAAGCCGGCCGAAACCGGCCTCTGCAATGACCTTGAGGAATGTCCATTTGCTGGCAAAGTGAACTATTTTTGAAAATTTACCACTGGAATGACTGGCTCGGTAACCGAGCCAGCCATTCCAGTGGTAAATTGTAAAAAATAGTCTTCAATTTGCCTGCAAACGGACATTCAATAAGGAAATATTTTGATTTTTTTTGACAAAGTTTAGTTAATCAAGGGTTAAATGTCAAGATTATTCTGTTCTTGCTATTTTACCTCTGCTTTTTCAACTTTAAACTTTTACGTTTAGCAAATCAAACTAATCTTAGACACATGCCCCCCCCCCCCCCCATATGAAATAAGGAAGCTGTGTGCTGATAGTGACATCACTAGATCCAAGGTCACAGTCATCATAGCCTTGATATTTCACCTCTGTCATGTCTGCATTTCCAATTTTAAGGGGTTTTCTGTTCGCCTATATTTTAGGATTGCTTAATTCTACTGGAACCAAATTTGGGCACATGGTTTCACATACCATACCGAGGTATCGTGCTGATAGTGAGCCCATTATGTCAAAGGTCAAGGGCATTCTAATATTGCTATTTGACCTCTGCTTCTTCAACTTTAAGTTTTTCTATTCAACAAATCATTTATATTTCAGGATTGGTTAATCCTATTGGAAGTAAACTTGAATACATGGTTACCTATATACTGTTATGAAGTGGCGTGGTAACACGCAGGTCACGATGTCAAATGTCAATGACGCTGTGACGAACAGGAGATAGACGAGACATTTAATTCCGCTGAATTTTTGTTTAAACCGATTTAGGGATCCGATTTGTCACTCAGCGTGACTCAGATATATAACGTCTTACTCAACTACGTCATATGTAGAGTGACGTGACGTACCTATGTCTGTCATGAGCATTGAAAAGTCCGCCAAGTGTGCGACTTGTATGTCTTTACTCGTTAATACAAATTATGTTGCCATAGGCGGCAACAGTACCCAGTCAAATTGGTTTCAAAATATTCAACAGATAAGCTGTATAGTTGCCTTGAAATGGGGATTCTGGGAATTCAGGATTTAAAACAAAAAAATCGCGCAAAACGTGAGCTGAGCTTAGCTAGAAATGGGAGGGGCATAGCTAAAATGGGCGGGGCATATGTAGCAATAGGAGAGGCATAGCTTGAAATGGGCGGGGTCTAGCTAGACACATTCTCCCGCCGGCAGAGGGTTAATCCTCCGTGACGTTGTAACTCCAGACAGACGATAAATTACGACGTAATTAGTACGGTCCGATGTGTTGCGAGAATGAGCGAGACACGGATCCCTCTGTTACGTTGTTGGTTGTTTAATTCACGATCAGTTACGATCCATTGATATAGAATACATAGATCTCTTAGCCATGACCTTTTAAACACCGGTTACGGGAGTCAGCGCGAAGATTTATGGGTAATATTGTACCGTCATCACGCTATGTTCATACGTTGGAATAATAGAACAAATGATGGCCTAATAGGGTTGTAACGGTTGAACATGGCTAAAATTTATCAATGTTTAGGCCCCAGGAATATATTTTATATAGAGATATGCACGAGACACACAGAACCATAGAAATGACACCCCTAGATATGCTAGACGTTGGCAGAACAAATAGCCGGTTCAATTATCGCTTGACGCCAGCGGCCATTTTCTGTCCGACTGCTGCACGCCACCAGCCAATAATGTAAATGGGCAATAACTCTGGATCTGGTGAATATTGTGAAAACAACTTGATTGAAAGTTGTTGGTGGCTTGGCCACCAACAACTTTCAGTCAAATTGTTTTCAAAATATTCGCAAGATCCAGAGTTAAACCCCATAGAAAATGTAGTCTGCAGAAATTTAGCGGGTAAACTGTTAATGAAGTAATAAACACCTCGCGAGTTCTTATGTCAGATGTGATTCAAGCATCAATGTCTATTATAGCAAGACGAAATTGAATTAGGGTCTACGTGACAAAATTTGAGGAATTCTAAATATTTTTCTTTTATCCCGGAATTAAACAACGACGCTGTACAATGCTACTCCCATGTAAGAAAACCCCGCCTCGTGACATAGGATACGATAAGCTGTTTTTGTGCACATATCTCGCGGGCATTGTGTGAAATTTATGTGTCATGTTAAATGCAGAGCTATCATGATGACGTCATCTAATTCCGTGTGTGTTGTAATATTTAAGGCGTTTATATGCTAGTTCCCTATGCTAGGGTCTAGACTCACGCCTGGCCTTTATGGTTTCTGTTGAATTCTTGTGAATTCTTGTGACGTCGGTTTGTGCATTAGCTTGTGTCTCTGTGTGTGTGTGTGTGTGTGTTGATCGTTGTCTCTCGATTTTGTCTCATGTTGCTGTTCTTGTCCATGGCTTTTCTGTTGCTCCTCATGCTTGGGCGTGGGTGATGGGGATGGCCTAACCTGGACCTAACGGGGGTGGGGAAGGGATGTGGTAGGTGCTGGGTCGGGGGTGGGGGGTGGGGGGGGAGTAGGTGCGTACGGTCTTATGACCTGATGTACCCAAGGGGGGGGGGGGGGCTTTAGGTCAGAGACCTCCCGGCCCCTTTGGGGGGAGTGGGGAGGTTGGGGGTGTGGGGTCTTTCGGGTCCTGGGACCCATTTGCTCTTCTGGCCATCATCCGAGCAGGCACCAGCGCGCACTTGTTTGATTTTGATTGATTAGGTAGCCCGTATGGTGACTGTGTCCGTCCGAGGACGAACTCGATCAGTCATCCGGGTTGCATCCCTCCATAGTCCCATCGAAAAGTCCGAAAGATTCTAATTCTAGCAATTTTGTTTTGATTTTGTAATCCGTATGTTGCGTGGTTCCATCCGAGGACGAATCCATTCAGCATCCGGTTTACTTTGATTAGGCCGAAATTTCTTGCCTACCTAACCCTAGCTCACGTTCACACAGTGATGGGCACTGTATGACGGGACCTCAATTTAAAGTCCCATCCGAGAAGACTGAGCAAGTGGGGCCAAGTACATTGCTTAAGCGTACTCCAGCAGCTTGCTGTGCCCAGAGTTGTCCGTCAGTCTGTCCATTTGGAAAATCTAATTCCGTGATCATGACTCAGCTATGTATTGCGAACTGAAAGCTTTAACCCTTAGCACACTGCCTATAGACACCATTGTCAAAAGCTGATTGGTTGGTTTTCTGTCAGAATCCAGTGACGTCATCTCTTCTTTATCGATTACTCTTCTTGTTGTTTATGTAAATTCCTCCTGTAGTCGGAACATAACCGCTACACTAAACGGAGGAATTTACAGAAACACGACGAAGAAGAGTAATCCATAAGAAAGATTACGATTTTGCCTCTGTCAGTGATACATACTATATATAGTAGGGGCGCGGTGGGTTGGGGTGGGGACTGGTGTGTAGGGTTCCTAGTACTAGTCGGATGGATGAAAGCAAATTCGAAGGCCTCTGCCCTTAGATATAAAATATGACAGATTCGTTATAAAGTAAGGAACTTTATGGGTAATATTTTGGAAGCACTTTGACCGGGAGTGAAATTATTTTCAACAAATTCAACAGCGTATGTGTTTAGTTGTCTTGTAAGATTGAGAGACTGAAATTTCAGAGTTTAAAGAGTTAAGGAGCTGTTTTTAAAACAAACAATTAAAACATTTTGGAACCGTTTTGAAACATTGTTACTGCAATATTGTTGCTGTTTATGATTAGTTATGAAAGTGTCTTGTGGGGTTTACTCTGTGGTGAAGCCAGATTTTAACCGTCTGACAGCTGAGTTATTGGAGACGACGTAATGCAAGAGCTATATCTCTGGACCTTCTAAAGATTTTGAATACAATTTGACTGAAAGTTGTTGGTGGCTAAGCCACCAGCAACTTTCAGATAAATTGTTTTCTAAATATTCAGCAATTCGAGAGTTTTTATACCATGCCAAACAAATTTGATGTGTGACTGAGCGAGAAGCCTATGGAAATCGACGATGATCCAAAATCCAAGATGGCCGACAGCCAGCGGCACCCATCTTGAAAATTGGTTTCCGGATGATAACTGTGTTACCATTTATCAGATCGTTTGAAAACTTTAAATGGTAGTTAGACTAGGTCTGGGGGAAGAAACCTATCGAAATCGACGATGATTCAAAATCCAAGATGGCCGACAGCCAGCGGCGCCCATCTTGAAAATTGGTTTCCGGATGATAACTGTGTTACCATTTATCAGATCGTTTGAACTTTATAGGGTGGTTGGACTACGTCTGAGGAAGAAACCTAGCGAATTTGTAGATGATCCGAAATCCAAATATGGCGGGCCAGCATCATTTAATTCCGTGATCATGACTCAGCTATGTATCGCGAACTGAAAACTTTAACCCTTAGCACACTGCCTATAGTGTTCATTTTTGAAAATATACCACTGGAATAACTTGCTCGGTTATCGAGCCAGTCATTCCAGTGGTAAATTTTCAAAAATAGTCTTTTCTGGTACTGCAAATGAACATTTCGCAAGACCTCTGCAGAGGCTGTTTTTGGCTGATATGAGTGTTAAAGAGTTAAAATTTACATAGACGTATTATAGCGTGTTGTCCCAACACCGATGACGCGAGTTCAGGAAAACGTCAGTGCGCCTGAACTGATATTTCCAGATTTTGACGTATCAAAGCAGGCTGTCATCAACAGCTGTTCAGCGGGTGTGTTAATTTAATCTCAACTGTGTTCGTTTCATCTCCGGGTGTGGTCATTTCATCTCCACAATTTGTCAACCATTATCAGCCGATCATCATTGTGACGTTTCTCTGCTCTTCTCGTTCTTCTGGCTAGTTCCCGATCCAATCACGACATAACACCGTGACTCCAATTTCTCCCGTAAACAGAAGAGAGACCCAACAGACGCTCATAATCCTTGGAATTTAATTGAGCAAGCCATACTATCTCAAGAACAATGAGGCAATAACAAGCCAATGGGTTATGCCTCTAAATAATAATGATGTATGTATTTTTTATCGTAAATAAAATTTGGTTTGATACATTAATCTGACATTTTATTCGACTAGGTAATGGAATAAGCACCAAAACATTATTTGGAGGCTGTGAACCGAAACTCCGCCTTTACGAGGGTCATAGGCAACTCTACGCTATTTGACTCCATGGTGATGCCATACGGGACAACACAGCTCTCGCAACAACCTGTCGTGTGCCACCCCAGCCACCGAGTCTGTTCCATACCACTTCGGAGACCAGATAGATCGGGACCCGGTCTATCTCCATGGCTACTAAATACATACAAGATACTTTTCTCGATCTCGTATCGAAGGAGATCTCGTGAGATACGAATGCCTTTCAACATGAGCTTTTCAGCTTCAACACTTGCAAAATAAATTTTTATTATCTGTCGGTGCGGCGAATTACTGGATAAATCCAATTTTAGCTATGCCCCACCCAATCTCTAGCTAAGCCCTGCTTACGCTTTGCGCTGTTGTGAATCCTGAACTAGTTGAATCTCAATTTCCAGAAAACAGGTAAGCTGTTTGATATTTTGAAACTAATTTGACGGAGTGCTGTTGCTGCCATATACGATTTCTACAACAGGCGGACTTTTAAAGGTTCTTTACGGACTCAGCTACGTCATTCATTACGTTTAATTATCTTTGTATAATTTCTAGTGTACATCTTCTTGGGTACGTTTTTAAAATTTTTAGTCGAACTAAAACTGTCCTTTTGTCCGTTTCAATTCCGCAATTCATGTTCCTTAATTTAATGGGGAAAGGCGATCTGTCACTCCAGCATATGCCGTTATAAACAATTACATCACGTGTAATCATCTTGGTGAATATTTTGGGGATAATTTGATTGGAAGTTGCTATTGCCTATGGCGGTAACGGCTTCCGGTCAAATTAGTTTCAAAATAGTCATCAGCTTACTTGTATGATTGTTTTCATATCACATTGCCAAATTATATGTGGCACCGCTATGTCTGAGCATATTGACCAAGGCAGATACCCTTGTTTTTCCTTCTGATTGGTTGAAAGTAAGGCATGACAGCCACCATAGGCTTTGGAAATGTACCAACGTTTAAACTACTCAAGCCTGAATAGCTTTCTTTAGCGGCATGATAATAAGCTTGCGTGAGTCTAGACCCTAGCATTGGGAACTAGCAAATAAACGCCTTAAATATTACAACACACGATAATAAGCTTAATATTATATTATAGTCTACGAATGACGTGTTAGATCAGCTGAACAACTATTATATAAAGTTAGTTCTCCTTTAATACTGCCTGAAACACTGCAAGGGCAAGCGGCCCAAAATAGAATAATAAACTGATTATTGTTGTTATCATTATTATGTAAGCGATACCACTGTCGTAGCCGTCGTCGGCAGCGCGGCTGAGATGGTGTAATAATAATAATAATAATAATAATAATAATAATAATAATAATAATAATAATAATAATAATAATAATAATAATAATATTGTATTTCTACCGCCATTGTCAATGTACAAATACTCCTCATATGCCGTTGTCACGGCCTGAGCGTAATAAAGAAAATACGAAATACGTAAGCTGACGCCACAATCAAAATGCATAATGAATGACGTATCTAGCTCCGTCATGAACATTTAACAGTCCGCCGAGTGTACGAATTGTATGTCTTTGATGGATTTACTATTTAATAAACATTTTGTTAAATATTTTGAAACCAATTTGACTTTGAGCTGTTGCTGCCATAGGCAGCAACAGCACCTAGTTAAATTGGTTTCAAAATATTCAACATCTTACCTGTATAGTTACCTTGAAATTGGGATTCTGTGAATTCAGGGTTCAAAGTTCAATCGTGAAAAATATGGGCTGAGATTGGCTAGAAATATACGGGGCATAACTAGAAATGGGCGGGGCATAGCTAGAAATGGGTCCCTTTATGCTGTCTGCTGCATTGGCTATTTTATAACGTCGCCATGTCTCCAACACGCATAGACAGGCTCCAATCCATATTAACCATATAATTTTCAATTTGTTTCAAGAAAATTATAATTTTCTCCTAGAAAATACCATTTTCAGAGCAAACGAAGAATATCTTTTGGAAATTTATCACCGGAATGTCTGGCTCGGTTATCGAGCCAGTCATTCCTGTGTTTTAATTTTCAGAACTGGTCTTGTCTTGGTCTGCAAATGGACATTTCTCAGGACCACTGCAGAAGTAGTTTTTTGGTCAGCTTGGTTCCTAAATGGTGTAGACGGGTAACGTGTACAATGGCGACGAGGCGATATGAAGACAGATTATCAACTCCATCCGATAGGCTAAAACCAATCAAGGAACATGAATTTAGGACCTGAAAATCACGTTCAATCAATAGTCAATGAGTTGGTCGATTTTGTTGCATATTTACTAAAAGTCTATCTTATTTACATCTGCGGGACTACATTCCGGGTTTGATCGCCATCATTTCTACCCATTATACAGTCAAACGGTTAAACTTGTCTATTACGGGCACTTTATGGTCCGTCAATAGGTGGTCACCAAAGACAGGCGGTCGCTTGATACAAGGCATTCGATTGCGCTAATAGCTTTTGGAGGACGCATGATATTGGTTCGTGAGGAGCTGTGGTCTTACGACTACTCGTTTTAAAGAATCACCAATCGTTTGTCCCTCCTAACAGCGAGGTCCGTTATGGACAGGTTTCGATGTAAGATTCACATGACGCATGCGGCCACATAGTTGGTTTATTTCTGCCTGTTAATCTATTAACCCCCAAGATCGCCAAAAACGACTTCTAAAGTGGTCCTGAGAAATGGCCATATAATATAAACGTATTTTTGAACATTTACAACTGGAATAACTGGCTCGATAACCGAGCCAGTCATTCCAGTAGTAAATTTTCAGAAAAAAATTTCTCTTGTTATGCAAATTGGAATTTTCTATGAGAAAACTGAAAACTTCACGAACAGATTTGAGGATCAAGAGGGTTAACTGAACGTTTGGCGCTACCCCCTTGCCCAACTAGACACATATAGAGCCTAATAAAAGCGCAATCTGCCCAGTATTAAATGCGAGTTTTTACGTGCAGAGCGTTCCCTTTCCTCAATAACCTATTGTTAGAATCCATAGCATATATGTTATAGATTTTCCAAGAAATATAGAAATATCCTTAATAGCTAACAACTTGTATCCATGGTAACAAATGACAAGATCTGTACAGATTGTGACTGAAATACCGTTAGCTCGTGTTTACCAAGTAATGAGCAGATATGGACACACTTTGGGTGGCGTTCGGTTGCTTTTCCTGGCGTCCCCTTTTCGTTACCAGTGATCGATTTCTAGCTATGCCCCGCCCATTTCAAGCTAAGGTCCTCCCACTTTTGACGCCTGTAGCAATTGATTTGAAAATTTGAAGCCTGAATTCCCAACATCTAAATTTCAAGGTAACTATTTAGGTAAGCTGTTCAATATTTTGAAACTAATTTAACTGTGGGATGTTGCTGTCTGTGACAGAAACAGTTCCCAGTCAAATTAGTTTCAAATTATTCAACATAATGTTTAATAAATTGCAAACTCATCAACGACATATAATTGGTAGTTTCGTGACCAACTTTTAGATTTTCGTGACCGAACAGCATCAGTTTGATTGTGACGTCAGCTAACAAGTGATGTAGGCCATGTTGTATTATGACGTCATATACTTAGCTACAGACCGGCCCCTTAATTCATGAATCCATTTCCTCAGACAATCATATGACGTCATAATCAACTACGTGACGTGTCATGACAATTACGTCATGAATGACTCGATTTAGTCCGTCTTAAACGCTTAATAGTCCGACACGGTGTATGAATTGTATGTCTTTGCTATTTACTAAACACGCTGTTAAATCTTTTGAAACCAATTTGATTGGGCGCTGTTGGTGCCATGTTCAACAGCATGTTTATTAACTTGTAATGTCATACAATTCGTACAACAATGCTTAGTCTGTCATCAACTAAGTGGTCGTGACGAGACGAACTTAGATACGTCATTAATGACGTAATTGATTATGACGTTATCCTACATGCCACGTATGTTGATTATGACGTCAAATGTTTGACTGAGAAACTGGATATCCTCCATTGTAATCACACCTCAAAAGTCGAACCATAGTTACTTGTACAAGGATACCGTATTGCTTTTGCACTGCTCTGACAAAATATTTCTCTTGACCTGTATGGACATGCTTCGTCAACTTCTATATAAACATAACGGCATTTCTGTTCTATTTATAGTCAAACCTGCCCAAGTATCCATCTGCCTTTTGGGGCCAAAAGGTGGTTGTCCTTTAAGACAGGTAGGCTTACGACCACCTGCCTTAAAGAACCACCACCTTTTGGCTCCAAAATGTCACATCATCTAGTATGCCCTTTCTATTAAGAGACCACCTATCTAAAGTAGGCCTACTTGTCTGTGCTCCGTAAGGTGGCCGTCCAGGACAGGTTTTACTGAAAATGTTGTTGTCATGCAACAATTAAAAGCATTAAAGATGCATATTGACACTAAAATGTTTGAAAATAAAATTGTTAAAATTTTATGCTTTTCGAGGTTTAGATTGTGCAGGCGTAGATGTAATGAAACGAAATAAACTCTTAACATCTGATGATTTCATTAAGTATAGATTAACCCTTTCACGACCAAGCCGGCCCAAACCGACCTCTGTATTGGTCTTGATGAATGTCTATTTGCAGGCCAAGAGAAGATTATTTTTGAAAATTTACCACTGGAATGACTGGCTCGGTAACAAGCTGCAATCAGTCCTTCTTCGCTTTTCCCCACTGTGTCTTGTCCTCAGCCGTAATCCTTAGTTTCCTCAGGTCCATTCTTGACTTGAGTGTACCGAGTCCTGCTTTCTTGAGGCCGCCTCGTAGCACGCTTAGCAGAATCATCATATGTTAAGACTTATTTCGTATCATTACATTTTTAAGTCCACAATTTAAACCTTTAAACGTATACAATCTTATCAAGTTTATCTTCAAGCTTTTTGGTGTGAATATGCACCTTTAATTTGCAAATATCCGCCTGATAAACACACTCGTAATATATAACTCACGTGATAAAACCTGGTTATACAAGTATAGTAAAAATCGTGCGCACGTGCGTGCGTGCGTGCGCGCCTGTGGTTGTTTTATATGCAGTAGTTTGTGCGTTTGCGCTTGTTTGCATTCCCGAACGTGTACATAGTAAACTCATATAAAACACAATAAAATTATAATGTGTATAGGTGTGCTTACCCATGTTAACCGACCATCAATGTTTCTCTCAACATTGTGACATACTGGGCTACGATAAATCGATATATAGCGATTTTAGATGCTGTATAAATCACGATATTGTCTAGAGAAATATCGCACACGCCTAGTCTTCTATTGATTTTAAGGATGCTACCGATCTACTTAGATTAATGGTATAATGGATACCTCTGCTCAACAGTAAATTTCAGCCACCCGTTGAACAGTTGGACTTGTACCTAATCGGTAGACCGTCTCCCATTACCACCCCACCCCGACCCCCACCCCACTCTACCTGGAGTTAATGTGCTCACTTAGATGATGAGAAACCCGTCTCAGATCGTACTGTCACGACATTACAAATCTTCAACAAGTGACGTCATCTAATTGAGACTCCTCATTGTGCTATCAATGGAGGAATCCAGTTTTATCTATGCCCCGCCCGTCTCTAGCTAAGCGCTTTGCCCGTGTTGGGATAAATCGATCCCTGCACTCAGTGTTTCTCATCACATCTACAATTTGGAGGTCCCAGGAGGTTCCAGGCGGTCCCAGGAGGTCCCAGTGCCCTAGCACCTAGAAATATGGGGGTCTCAAGCTGAAATATGGCATTCCCCATTCAATTTAAATGTTAAAATGTTTCATGTTAAAATTAAAGCGTATCATTAGTTCACAGCTATGAATGGGGGTCCCATATTAGATTGTATTGGGAATTTTAATGCAAAACCCCACTTCTACTTCCACTTCAGCGCTCATCAACAGAATGTGTGTATGTATGATTACTGTATTCTGCGGCTGTAGTAGTAGAAACATCATACAGCTACAATCAGCCCTTTTCCGCTTTTGCACACTGCGTCTTGTCCTCAGCCAACATCCTTAGCTTCCTCAGGTCCATTATTGACTTGGGTGTATATAGTCCGGCTTTCTTGAGGTCACCTCGTAGCACGCCTAGCAGATTGCAATGACGTCCTCTCCTGGCTTTGTATTTGCTAGCTCCGTGTAATCGAATTCCAAGGCTCTCTGCGCTGGTACCTCTTCTGGCATCCTTAACATATGGCCAAACATGGACCATCTTTGCTGGGCGACCCTTACAGAGTGTGACGACGTATTACACATCTTGTATAGTGCATCGTTGGGAACTATGCTGTCTTGCCATCGGCGTCCAGTGATGGTGCGTAGGCGTTTGCGGTGGCAGGCATCGAGTTTGTCTAGCGCTGCCTTTGGAGCTGCCCAGCTGTTACAGTTATACAGCGTTACGGATACGCAGGTTGCATTGTATAAACGTAGCCTTTGTATCAAGGGCATCTTTGATCTACGCATCCATAGCTTCCAGAAGGACTGGAAAGCTATGTTCCCTACGACGCAGCGTGCAATGTCAGCAGTACTGCAAAGCAGTGAGCCAAGGATGTTATTTTTCCTCCATGGTTTGTCACCACGGTGTGTATCGCCATTTTCTTTAGTTTCATGCTTTGTAGATAGGTATATTTGGGTACACTCTGCTTTGGATTCATTCATAAAGGGATTCTCAATTTTTAGTTTCTTTTCCTCGTCTATGAAGTCCACATCGTCGGCATATTCCATCTCTAGCGGCATACCCAGTATTGACACTGGTGGGTTTGGTCTTGTGGAACGTTCCCGCACGGATTTCAATGCGGCAGCAAGGTACCAGGTGAAAAACATCGGAGATAGACCATCTCCCTGTGGGGAGCCGATTGATGTCTCAAACTCTACAGACTTCA
This sequence comes from Chaetoderma sp. LZ-2023a, assembly GCA_034401795.1. Taxonomy (NCBI): domain Eukaryota; kingdom Metazoa; phylum Mollusca; class Caudofoveata; order Chaetodermatida; family Chaetodermatidae; genus Chaetoderma; species Chaetoderma sp. LZ-2023a. The sequence continues at coordinate 179,683,055 of CM067370.1, read as the reverse complement.
CTTACTTGACTCGTACTCTCAGTTTGGTGTCTGCAAGCAATAGTCTCGCTAGTCGTAGCGCATCTTCATTGCAACTGGCCTGGCGTTGTACATCTACGATAAACAGAATGTTTATTAAACAGTAAAGACATATAATTCGTACAACGTGACATACTATTGATAGTTTCTGACGGTTAGAATCAAATCATTCATGACGTAATTGATTATGACGTCAGACCACGTGTGACGTAGTTGATTAAGATTGACGGAGAATAGATTGACTCTTTCTGCCACTCAAAGTTTATGACGTAATAATGTCTTTCATTCACAAATTTACCATTCGAATTGACTGACTCGATAATCGAGATCTTCCAGTGGCATGCTTTCAAAAATAGTGTTCTCTTCGCCTGCAAATGGACACTGAATATTACACCTTTAATAGACATACCTGCCAAAATCTGTCTCTACAGTGGTCTTGAGAGATGTCCATTTGCAGGACAACAGAAAGCTATTTTTGTAATCTTATATCTAATACAGTGAAATTCTCTTTAACGTTATATTCACAAGCCCTTCAACAGAATAATAACTTTTGTAAAGGCGGGCTCACACAGTTTAAACATGGCTTGAGCATATTATTTATACAGTTTTCACCAATATATAACATGATACCTATGGGATGAATAACACCATACAATACAATTCGTAGAGCTAAGCATGCTAATGTTTCTAGGCAGAAAGATAAAACAAATGGCCTAGCACTCACCCGAAACATGTGTCCCTCAGATTCCGTATACCACGATATTGACCAAACAAACGACGTCGAATGTGAACCTATTTGAGAGCCTACGACAATATAATTCTTTTAGCAGAGTTTGGTAAATGTAGAGATGTGTTTTGACAGTTTCTGATTACTTCTTCGTAAAATATAAGAGTTTCACCAAATTGCCAAATCACCAATACGACCTTAAGATTCTTCCAGCCAAATTTGGTCGAAAACGGCCAAGTGGTTGAGCGCTCAGGAGATGCATTTATGACAGATTTCGTCCAATTCCATAGAATCTAAGATCTTTCGCAAAAAAGTGACCGGGCACAATTATGTATATAATTTAGGGAGACTACGGTGTCTTGCTGAGGAAGCACTCATTTTACAAGTTCAGCCCGCTTAAAAAATACGTTGTAAGTAAATGCCGCGAGCCCCTTCAGAACATTAGGTATATCCCGCCCATCTCTAGCTAAGCTCCACCCACCCTTCGTCCGTGTTTTGGATCAATCTATCCCTGGCTAATAATTTCCAGAAAACTATACAGGTAAGCTGTTGAATATTTTGAAACCAATTTGACTGGGCGCTGTTGCTGCCTAGTCGAATTAGTTTCAAAATATTCAACATCATCTTTATTAAACAGTAAAGATATACAATTCGTACAACAACGTTTAGTCCTCTCATCAATTAAACGTTCGTGACGAACTTACATACACCGTTCATGACGTAATTGATTATGGCGTCATCATATCGTAACGTAATTGATTATTACGTCATATGATTGATGGATAAATTGGACAGGTCCATTGCGTTAAGACTGAACATAAATAAAGTGATTGAATGCTGTTGCTGCCTGATGCAGCAACAACATACAATCAAATTATTTCCCAAATATGTTCAACAACTACCCAGCTTGATTGAACGTTACCAAACACTGACCAGGTGTGTTCTTAGGGGTGGGAGTGTTAGTGACCGCTTACCCACCCGTCTATGACGCATATTTTTTCCTTACTCACGCATTAAGAACGCAGTTATAACTGGGAGTAGGTCTATGAACCTTTTGAAAGCATATATGCCTTGGGGGATAAATATTAGCTAATCATGTTATACCATGTGGGTGGGGATGGTTTGTGTGGGCAAATATTATATTACTAATATAATTAACGTTTTGAATCCCGAATTCATAGCATCACAATTTCAATGTACTCATACAGGTAACCTATTACATCTTTTGAGACCATTTTGACAGGTAGGTCTACCTGTTGCTTCCATACGCATAAACAATTTCCAGTCGTATTAGTTTCAAAATATTCAGTTTGATATTTATTAAATTGAGAATGAGTTTTTCGAAAGGTACTGTGTAAAGCAATTTTTCAGCGATAAGTGATAAACACAAAAATGCTGTTTGAAAACTTGAATATTTTCTTTTATCCAGTCATTGTCAATATCATTATTCTATCCTAAAAATCTCTTATCTTTGATTAGAATTTTCATAAATTTCATAATTTTCAATGAACGCGATTCCGTCATGATGACACCGGTAGTATTTAGGCCCTATATAGGCCTACCAACAGCTTGGTTATAGCCAGAAGTTAGTCCATATGGTATCTCAGGAGAAATGATATGTTGCGGGAACATGAAGTAAACACATACCCCTAGAACCATCTTTAGTTTGTAAGAATCATCCGTGGCTTATTGCCCATTGTAAGAGTCATCCGTGGCTTATTGGCCATTGTAAGAATCATCCGTGGCTTATTGACTATTGTAAGAATCATCCGTGGCTTATTGACCATTGTAAGAATCATCCGTGGCTTGTTGACCATTGTAAGAATCATCCGTGGCTGTGTGTGCGTGCGTGCGTGCGTGCGTACGTGCGTGCGTACGTTCGCGCGTGCGTGTGTGTGTGGGTTGGTACAGGCTGTTACCACACGCACAAAATGTTGTATCCCCTGAGCGCAGAACAGGCCACTCTTGTTTACGTAGCTAACCAGGAGTGACCGCCATTTTATTCTCACAAAGATTCACAGTTTTACTGTGATATTTGCTGCGATAGCTTAGTGCCTTAGTTTGTTATTTCGTCTACAACTGGATTGCAATAGATAACGCAACTGAATCTCAGGTCGTATATTTCCATAAAGTATTCAATTTCCGTTTTTATCATATGCTACATTCTTTCGGAACTGGTGTGTCAGGGAACGCGGAAAATGCCTATATGATCGCTTCCTTTAACCGCAAAGGCGTTCAAGCAGTATGAAACATTTTCCCGTGGTTTTCCGTGGCGAAATGCACGATTGCTAACGCTATATCGGCTATACGTCGTACATCGTGGTTGTCCGGACGGGTGACGTCACGCCCTTTTCGCTCAGATTATTTCGTTTGAGAAAATGTTTCGTGGGCCACGCATCTTGTTCTTAGTGGCTGTGTGCATGTTAGTGGCAGTAGTTAGTGGTTAGTAACTTATGAATTATGGTCAAGGTTTTGCGAAATTATTCCGTTCTGTTTCTTGGAGAGCGGTTATTTGAAAATTCTTGGTTAGATGTTGTGGCACTGCGGCTCTACCGTGTCTTACAGCAGTTGTTTAGTTAGTCAACTTCTCTGTCCTACGCCATTCGTCTTGGAAGTATTTTTTGGAATAATTCTTAAATTTACCACGAATGTTTTCGACATGGTTCCCTGGTTCGTTTTATACATCCTTTAGGATCAATTTATGGGGATATTTCTTTACCATTAATGTCTTGTCGTCGCCTGACGTAGCGATCTTTGTTGTGCGCTGAGGTGATATGGGTGCTGGAGGGTTAACATATAATTTATTGATCAATATATTTGAAAATTATTTGTCTACCTGCCGTACTGTGTTTGACTCGCTTGCTTATTATACCTTTGTGCTTACGTTTTAGGCCAAGCCCGCTCCCCCATCATGCTCGGATTGCCCGTTCGCAGCCATATGGACGGAGTCTTGCCCACAGCTCTGATTCAGAGCATTGGCCTGGATCCAAAGTTCAGAGAACTGCTTGAAACAATTTATGCTAAGCAACTCTCTACCAAGAGCCAGTTCCTTGTGGCCTCCAAGGAGGTGTGGGGAAGGTGCCGTATTCCCAAGTTGGAATACGAGCGCTATGGATCTGTCCCAACAGTTTCAGAAGATGATCGCTGGCTCCTGGGTGTCCCTAATGCTGAAACAGGTGACCCCGCCCAGGCGCTAGTGGACAAGAACCAGGCATCCGCTAAGGAGGTCCTGGCCCTTTGTGATGATGGTGTTAGGGCGGCTATGAATGCCGCCAACCACTCATGTGGCTTATTTCAGTCAGTGTGGGCTGATGTGGGGGAAGGCCACCCGGTGCCACAAGCAGCGCCATCGTCTGTCAATGACGGCCTTGTGCTGTCTATGGACGAACTGGCCCATGTGCAGGCGCATGTAACGAAGTCCAGGAGGCAAATGATCACTGGCCATATGCGTCCACCTCTGGCCGTCAGGGATAGGTTGCTTTGGACCCCCCCCACCCCTGAACGGACCTAGCATCTTCGGTGGCCAAACACGGGCCAACCTAGAGGACTACGCGAACTATGCACTTAATATGCTTGGGTGAATATGCGGCTAGAACTAATGTGCCAGGCGCCTGTACTAGGAGCTGCATCCAAGCCACCAGCTAGTCAACCGTCTTCGAAGAAGCACATGAAGAAGAGCAAGGCGAAAGTTATGCCTTCTTCTAGTGCACCTTCTGGACGTTCTCATCCGCCACTGGCGAAAAAGCCAAAGAAGTCTAAGGGAGGCTCTTACACGCCCTAGCGGCGGCCCTGGTCGCCCTAGAGGCGGGAAGGGAAATGGTAGGCCTCAAAGGGCGGAAAGAAGGGAGCTGATCATACCTGAGGGTACGGAGTCTCCCTTCACATCCGCGTGGACTGCACTTGTGCAACAGGGACAGCCGTGCCAGTCAGACCAGTCAAGCCCAGACCCAAATGGCTCTATCTCCATCGTCAAGAACGGTTGAAGGGGGAGCAGCATACGAACCAGACATCTTCAGGCCAAGGGTCGCTTCCTACATGAGCGGCCCGAAATGTTCAAATTGACTGCGTGGATATTCTCAAACAACGTTCCATGTGGAAGGCTTTTCTCAACAGGCTGCGAGTTTCATCGAGAAGGAGGTCAACGTTCAAGTCATAGAACAATCAGGTTAACAAATTTACAGAGTGGTGCAAAGGAAAGGATCTCGATACCTTTCAAGCATCTATTCAGCAAATAGCAGACTTTTTCTGTGAGCTATTCTTTAATGGGTTGACTCCCGTCACGGTTGCTGGATACAAGTCAGCTTTGGCATCAGTTATCCATTGTCTAGCCAACAGGGATAGTCCAGAGGTGGCCCAGTTAAACGTGATGGTGAAAGAACATCTCCGATCGAGACAAACAGTAATCATTCCAGCCTGGAGATTAGCTTTGGTGCTTAATGTGCTAACCAAGTACCCTTTCGAACCCTTTGGTTTGGTTAGCCTAAAGCATTTGACTCTGAAGGCGGTCTTTCTTCTGGCAGCTTCCTCAGCAAGAAGGCGCAGCGAGATCCATGTGCTTTCAGCAGAGAGGGGCCGATTTATTGTCTCTGAAGGTCTGCGACTGCTCCCGCGAGCAGACTTTGTCAAAGAATCAATCTTTGAAATATCACGGCAAACCGATCTTCTTACCGAAATTAACTCGGTACAGTCATGATGTCAGTGTCTTGTGTCCAGTCCATGCGTTGACTGAGTACAAAAGGCGGACGGACTCGTTACGGTCAGATGATAAGCATCTATGGATCTGCCATAAAAAGCCTTATGGTGCAGCATCCATAGATACTATATCTCGTTGGGTAGTCGAATGCATTCAGATTACCTATGAAATTGCGACCGGTCACCAGGTGCAATGTGGCAGGGTTCATGACATCAGAGGAATAGCCGCCTCGACTGCCCTATACAATGGTGTCTCCTTAGAGGACATTATGGCCGTTGCACAATGGCATTGTGAGTCCTCATTCACGGACTACTATATGAGTATATGGCAGACTCAGCCAATCCCTTAGCAATATCTAAAAGCTAGTTAATCGACTATACTCTTAGTTCTCCCATGGTAGCAAATTGATATTTAATTAGAGATTGACAAACATGGTCAGCGAGAGGATGAACCAGTAAAGACATGCGCCATGGTCGTGGTTGCGGTGTGAAGTCTGGAATCCAAAAGTCAGAAGGTAATCCAAGTCTGACTGTTTTTGTATTTGTTTATATATCATGTTCATTCATTTTATATATTCATGCTCATTCCAAGGTTATTGTGTGTCAAGAGCTGTTAACCCTCTTGACATTCTTGTGTTTTCAGACTGAGATCCACGTTCGTTAGTTCTCTTCCCTAGCTGTAGAAAGGGGAAGTGGTGGGGGACTGTTATGCGAATGTGGGTCGGTCCTCTTTGAAATGTACAATGTGGCACGTTTAGTCTCATTTTTTTCCTCTAGGGGGCACTTAAGTTATGTATAGCCTGTCCATTCCCACCAGGTAACTGATGAAATCTGGTGTTATCATTGTATTGGTAAGTATTGATCAAAGGAGAATGAAGGAAACTTCAATTTCCCTTTCTCCTAGATCTAACAATACTTACCATTACATTACGGACCCTGCCTCCCGAAGGCAAGCCATGTGCCGGTCATTTGTAGTGCTTAAGCTATGCAAACAAGTGGCCTGTTCATGGTTACGGGGTACCCCGTTGTTTGCAATCGAGTACCCGGTTCAAGGAACCGGCAAGAGCTGTTCAAATCTAAAGCGACTCTTAGGGCGTAGCCCCAGAGTGGCTGTTATCAATAAGTAATGTAATGGTAAGTATTGTTATATCTCCGAAACAGCGAAATTGAAATGTCCTTCAATTCCAACACGGGCGATGTGTGGGTGGAGCTTATCTAAACATGGGCGGGACATAGCTAAAACTGGAAAGGTTCATTAACTGCCTATAATTATCGTTAAAAGTATTCTCCAATTTTGCTTCTTTTACAGCAGTATTGACCCGTTTTTAATTGATACACATCTGCTCGCAGGATATCTACGCCACAAATAGTACATTATGCAAATTTTTCTTTATGTCCTAGCGTATAAATATCGTTAATTAAGTAATTACCATGCACTGATCTAATTGGTAGATAAAGCAATTAAAATTTATTGCGATTTCTTTCGGGAAATTACAGGAGTTCATGGTAAGTTAACTGAAACTTGTTCGAGTTTCTATATTCAGGTAATTTGCTCTCAGAAATATTCAGCAACAATTTTTTTAATGGCGTAGATTTCGCTTAAAACATAGCATAACAGAGGTTAACTGCTAAAAAATTTAAGAAAAATAAGGAGGAATCTCGCTATAGCAGCCACCCACCACTACCCCAACACGGTACAACATCCCCACCACGATATGACCACAACCCAACAACCACCCCACCATCGCCACCGCCGCCACAACCACAGACAGAATAGTTTCAAATTATTCAACAACTTACTGGGACAGTTTGAAATTATTAAAATCTGCTTTGAGCATGTATCCGGACATTATCTCATTCAGTGACTCATTTCTAAAGATACATGTCTGGAATTACCCATAATATTTCAACAATTTGTGATAATTTGCGGTGTATTTGTGGAAAAACTGAATCGACAAGTCGACAATCACAAACAAAAATAAGCTATGCAACCACGAATAATGGACCTTTCCTGTTTTGGCTATGCCCCGCCTATCTCAATCTAAGCTCCACCCACACATCGTCCGCGTTGGGACCGATCGATCTCTGAACTCCCTGACTATCAATTTCCAGAAAAGTATACAGGTAAGCTGTTTAAATATTTTGAAGCTAATTTGACTGGGCGCTGTTGCTGCCTATGGCAGCAACAACCTCCAGTCAAATTAGTTTCAAAATATTCAACAGAATATTTATTAAATGGTAAAGACATGCAAATCGCACAACGTGTCGGACTATTAAGTGTTAAAGATGGACCACGTCGAATCATCCATGACGTCGTGATTATGACGTCATACTACACGTCACATAATTGACTATGACGTCGTATGACGTCATATGATGGATGGATACACTGGGAAAGGGTCATTGAAACACACGTTGTGCTATGCATTAGTACTGAGAAGAAAAATATTCCACAAAGCTATTTGAAAATAAATATATGTTGTAAACAGGCCATAAATATTAATAGGCCTACCTGTTAAAGTTAAAATTTAAACATCTTATTTCAATTAGAATGTCCTGTTTATGAGACAGGATCCCCTTAAAAAATATTTATTATTATTAACCCTTGCACGGATGAATATTGAGCTTGTGTGTTAATCAGTTCCCTTAACATGCCCACGGACGTAGATTTTGAAAATAATGACGCTGAAGCTGTTGCTATCTAAGACACCAACAACGTTCAGCAACAATATTTTCAAAATCAACAGAAGATTTACGCACAACTCCTACAAAATTGTGCTGAATTGTAGACTTGTACGACTGAACAAGGGTTGCTTATATAGCAACGGTCAATTAGCTTGACCGTTTAATCGGTCATTCGTGCGTGGCACGGAGAAAAGAACATAAAAATCTCCATATCTTTTTTATTATCAATAATTTCTCGTCAGTTTTTTTGGTTAAAATATACTTTAAATATACTTTAATATGTACGCATTATGATAACGATCTTTATTTCACAGCAGAACCTGGTTTAGGCGACCACTTTATGGAGCGTAAATAATTAGTCCTTATAGACAGTCAGTCTTTTAGTACAATTGACGTGACATAGGTTATACCTTTTGGGGCCAAACTATGGCGGTTCTCACGACCACCTGTCTTAAAGGACCGCCATATTTTGGCGCCAAAACACATTGGATAGGTTTGACAGTATGCGATCGGACACAGACTGGGTCAAAAGGTCACGATTACTAACTAACTAACAAACTAACTAACCATACAACGAGACACACTTACAGTCGATTTAAGATTTATGTCCTAAGTCTACAGGGTCGATCGAATGCAGATTAATTTTAACATGCAAATAGGCCTAAATACACTAGATTCAATACCGTGTATTAGAATTTAAATTCACCTTTCCAGAGTATCCAGCTATCAATCTGACGTCGTATGACGTCATAATCAGCTAAGCGGCATGTAGGATGACGTCATAATCATTACGTCATTAAGTGATTCTATATGGCCAGTCTTTAATTCTTAATAGTCCGACACGTTGTACTAATTGTATGTCGCTACTATTTACATCTCGACTACATGATGTAGGCAGCAACAGCCCCCAGTCAAATTAGTTCCAAAAAATTCAATAGCTTACCTGTATAGTTTTCTGGAAAATGATAGTCAGAGAGTTCAGAGATGGATCGATCCCAACACGAGCGAGGTGTGGGCGGAGATTAGCTAGAGATGGGCGGGGCATAGCTAAAAATGGAAAGGTCCATTACGATGCAACTAAGACGCTGTTGAATTTGTTGTAATTAATTTGAATATTTTGAAATTAATTTGACTGAGAGTCGACATTTTGTCGAGTTAGGGCTCTTCAACCTAATCTATTCAACAGTCCTCCTATATTTTTTTAGAAATTAAATTGAGACATAGGCCTAACGATTCTGAAGAATAAAATGGGTATTATAGGGTCTATATGTCCATCGCTAGACATTGTTTGTGTTGCTAGGCTATACGTTTATTGGGACAAATAAGTGTTGGTGGAGCGGATTTACCATCGACTTGAAACTATTATTTAGCGTGACATCATGGTCAACAGCTCAGAAATAATTTATCATGTTTCCAAAAAATAAAATAAAACGTACTGTTGAATATTTTGAACATATTTGGATAAGATGACATAGCTGCCCAAGGCATAATCACAATGGATCGTCCAGTTTTCTCACTGGAGAATTAATGGGGAATAACGCCATACCTCTGTATTGGGCTACACCAGTTATGGCTCCAGTGAGAACACGGCCTTAGACCGTGTTCTCACTCGAGACTTAATCCAGAATAACTCCATTCTGAAGAACACGGTCCTCTTTCTCATTGCCTAATCCTGTTTAACTATTGCGTGTACTATGTCGGTTAATAATCAGCCGTATATAGGTTTGCATGCACACTGCTAGAAGATAGTCCCGGACCGGACGGTGGTGCCACCTGGTGGAGAGCTAGATCAAATTCTGCTCGTAGCGGTAGCTATATGACGTATTTATTCCGGTACAAGAGCCAGTCCAATGAGAAGATAGCCGATATACCGGGTATTTACCGAAATAGTGGCTGTATGGCCTATATCAAAAGAGGGCGATGCAGAAAGTCTTCCAAAGACACCCCGCCCACATCGATGACGTTGAAAGCCATTAGTAGAGGCCAACCCATCGATTCCCACGAATACTGAGAGGGCGAAGAGGGTGTAGAGGGTGTAGATATAATAAAATAATCCGATATAAAATTAGACAAAAGAACGATATTATTGTTCTTCTAATAAGCTGTGTCTCCAGTCTTACCGTATACCGTCTTACCTATCGTATCCTAAGCTCTGTAACCATTTAAACTCCTAAATCCCAGCATTTTATTTCCTAGTCAATTATATATCGGTAGGTAAGCTGGTATTTTCTGAAAGTAATTTGCCATAGGTAGCAACAGCTCAGAGTCAAGTTAGTTTTCAAAATATTAAACAGAATAATTTATTTTGTGAACATTCTATTTGTATCTGGTATCTCGCATTCAAACGGTTAAATCTCAGAGGTAATTTATTCAACTAAACTGGCTAATAACACTCATGATAGCCGTGTTTTTTAATTGAGAGATCGTTAGATTGTGGTTTGTATGTTTGGAGGGTATATGCGTAATTAAATAACAGATCGATAGCATAGGACTACAGTACAGCTTACAAATAAGTTGACTGTTTCCAAAAACAAACCTGAAGAAGGTTAATTGGAACAATTTTGAACACGATGGAAGAAATGTTCTGTTGAATATTTTGAACATAATTGGATTGGAAGACATTGCTGCCTTAGGCAGCAATGTCTTCCAATCCAATTATGTTCAACAATATTATTCAACAGTACGTTTGATTTAGTTTAGGAAACATTCCAAGCTGTCCTGTACAGTGGTTTAGCCAGAGTTTATTCCCGTCTTACCGGAGACCACACTTATACATATATCCCCACCGCACCCCTCCACTATCCCACCCCACACCCATATACGATCTGTCGTATGCCATTGTCACCAATATGCATACACGTAATATATACTGTCAATACGAGTTACGTAGGCCTATATCAAGATGTCGATTGCCATCTGTTACACAATCATTATTAATAATAATAGTTGTAATTTTAATGGTAATAACCGTACCGTATAAAATACATTCACACATTAACGCGAGAATGCTCGAAAAAGAATTGTGAAAATTGCCCTTGAAATAAATAGAATAGGTTAATAAATTACTGCTAGACTCTTGAAAATGTATACCTCAATGCAATGAATCGAAATAAATCTTAAAATACAATTTTAATGCATTTTATTTTCACACATTCTGGAGTGAATGTCGACGATTAATAATAGTAATATTATATTACGATGCATTTAAATGTGACTTTATTTGCTCAACCACACAAAGAGCATTAGACAATGCCGAGAATATATATGCGCTCGTCGGTCCGTGTGTCAAAGGTGCCTACGTGTCTTTGTATATGTTCGCAGGCTCATATGCCTGATGCTGTGACAAATTAAGGTTTTTTTTCAAAATTAATTATTTAATGAGGTAATAAACATCTGTTAGGAAACTAAACAGGTGCATTCATCTGGGGGTTTCTTTCATTTGCGTCACACACGCACGCACACACACACGCGCGCACGTGCACAGACGTGCACACGCACGCACGCACGCACGCACGCACGAGCACGCACACGCGCGCGCACACGTACACACACTGCTGTTACACATGCTATCAGTAAATTCTTTCTATAGTACCTATTTACGGTCAGGTTGTGCATTGTTAATTTCATCATTATCAGGGCCAGTTTCATGAATAGTGCGTGAATTTTGCTTATATCATTAAAATGTATCGATAACGTTATTTATGTAGGCCTATGTGTTATCATTTATGCCATTGTGATAGCTGTGTATACATAGATAGCATAAAGTCGATGCCATCTTCATAATAAGGAATATATTTATGTGACAGTGTACCACCCCGCCCCCACTAACCTTTCTAGGAATAATTTTCTATCTATGATCCGCCAATCAGGACGACCACCTTTTCCGAGCGTTGGGGCTGATTTATGTACTTTGAACCCTGAGTTCCCAGAATCTTAATTTCCAGATAACTATAAAGGTAAGCTGTTGCTGTTTTGAAACTAATTTTACTGGTGCTGTTGCTGCCCATGGCAGCAACAGCGCCCACTGAAAATAGTTTCAAAATATTCAACATACTATTTAAATAGTAAAGACACACAATTCGTACACTTCATGGAATTCTCAATGATTATGATGGAGCTAGATACGTCACTATGTACTGTGACGTCAGCCTACAAATGACGTAATTGAGTATGACATCATATGTTTGAGTGACAGGTCGGATCCCTCTATTAGTAGGCCAGACAGGCCTCAGCTTTGACCCACCAAACTTGAAATGATTTCTACCTCTATATAGGTTATTGTGACCCCCCACGGACTGTACAAAAATCGATAGGGATTGATTGATTATTTATTATAATTTTGTTGGCAGATAATTAGCTGGTTATCGATTGTAGTGATAACTAACTGACTGGATCGATATATTTATTTATTTATTGAATGATTAATGATTCATTCGTTGATTTATTCATTGATTATTCATTGATTAGTCGTCCTTTGGTTGGCTAGATAATCGATTAAGTTCACTAGTCCTGGAAAAAAATTAACTATTATTGATTTAAACTAATTTTATTGGCTTAATACCAACGTAATAGATCTACATTGTATTGTAACTTAGAACTCATCATGGCATTGCTTAGGAATACACAGTGATCAGGTTCCCTCAATATGTTCTATAGCGCTAGGCAGCGTTATTACGCTGCAACAAATGAAAACAACAAGCCCCCCCCCCCCCTACAACCATAGCCATTGTCCGGGTCAGGGTCGCGAAGACCCGACACGAAGACGTGTAGAAGACACGAAGACGTGTAGACCGCGAAGCGAAAGAGAAACTCAACGGCATCCAACGGACACTGGACCAAACCTGATGACCTTAACATTGCAAATGACCTTGCACTCCTATTTCACAGTCATCAACGGATGCAGGAGAAGACAACAAACCTTGCAAGTATTTCTACACAGATTGGTCTCAACATCCACAAAGAGAAAACGAAAATCCTGAAGATTAACACAAGTTGTGAAGAACCAGTCTGAGTGTTGGGAGAGGCACTTGAGGAAGTTGAAACCTTTACATACTTGGACAGGGTAGTGGAACAGAGGCTCACGTGAATACCAGAATCAGCAAGCCAAGAGCGGCATTTCCTTTGTTGAGGAAAGTCTGGAGCTCCAAGGAAATCAGTATCGCCACAAAGATACGACTGGTCAACTCTTAACATAAAGTAATATTTTCGCATCGAGCAGACATCATGGCAAACAACCAAGAAAACTGTTAGCAACAAGGACCTCTGGCAGAGGACATACCAAAGGCCAATAGAAGAGGAAATTTTGAAGAGAAGATGATGATGGCTTGGCCACACGCTGAGAAACTCTGTCTCCAACACAACCAAACAAGCGTTGTCCTGGATCTCCAAGGGAAACAGAAATAGAAGGAGGCGAATGAATACATGGAGCCGTGACCTTGAGGCTGACATCCGACAGACACAATACTGCTGAAGCCGATTGCCCAGATCAAAGGATGCTGGCGAACCGTTATTGATTGCCTATGTTCCATGAGAAGCGAAGAGTGGTGTAAAGTAAGCTAATACAAAACCAAATATGTTTATCTCGTTAAACATGTATATTGATTTGTCCATACAAAGCAGGTCCATCGAACTTTCATTTTGTAGGCCATGATGAGATTTATTCAACATAGCGACTCAGTACGAAAATATGAACTCGTTTATCTTTATAGCGCGGAGGCACAGACACAAGACGATGATTTGGACGAGTGTAGGGCGAACATGCGCCCCACGTACATGGTCATGCCGGGGATGTCTACAATGATAAATTAAAAAAATAATGGTAAATTAAATACTATGGTGCGGGAGATGCCCTCTGATTGTGAAATCCTACAGCTCGTGATGGCCCGACTCTTCAAACGTGATGGCACCACGCCCACTAATACAAACCGTCGGCTAGGCCACTAAATATACCTCCTCTACTGCAGTGTTCCAATCAAAATTTCATAGAGTTTCAGTTTCAATTTTCTTGATTTCTCTCATGCCTGTATTCCTGAATTAAATTAACCTTTCCACTTTATCAATCCATCGTATGACGTCGTAATCAACTAAGTGACATGCAGAATGACATCATAATGAATGCCGTCATTATGACGTCATGCATGACGTAGATAAGTACGTCACGGACGCATATTTGAAGACGGATATGCGCCGTTGTACGAATTGTATGTGTTTACTGTTTAATAAATATGCTGTTGAATATTTTGAAACTAATTTGACTGGGCGCTGTTGCTGCCATAGGCAGCAACAGCACCCATTCAAATTAGTTACAAAATATTCAACACTGAGCTAGCTTATCTGTAGAGTTTTCAGGAAATTAATAGTTCGGGGATCGATCAATCCCAACACGGCGTAGTGTGGATGGGGCCTATCTAGAGGTGGGCGGGGCCCTAAATTCCAGCATCTCAATTACAAATCAACCCTGCAAGAGAATTGTTGAACATTTAGAAAATAAATTAACTGGAGCCCGTTGTTAGGACGATATCCAATCAAAGTCTACCATTCTTCAACAGTATATATTGTGCATTGTAAAAATATGTTGAATGTTTTAACCACGTCATTTATATATACTTTTTGAAATTGTCCTATGCATATCGCTTTAAACATTGAAAAATCAGTGTCTCAATTTAAGAAAAGTATACAGGGAAGTTGTTGAATATTTTGAAACTAATTTGACTCGAGAACATGTTAGGCGGTAATAGCTCGCAGTTTAATTAGTGTCAACATACGCAGCAGACTATTCCTTACTTATATGAGAAATAACATTTAGTCTCAGGTATATGAATGGTGATGTACTCTGATTCTTCTATTTGAATTCTGCGTTTTCAAAGTTAAGAATTTGCGTTTAGGAAATCATTTACATTTCAATTTCAGGATTGGGTAATCATATTTGAACTAACCTAAATTACCTATAATGTTAAGAAACAGCATGGTGACCTTGAGATCACAAGGTAAAATGTCAAGGTCACTGTATCAAAGAGAGGGCAGACGAGACATTTATTTCCCAGAAATTGCATTGTTATTAGTTCATCTGACTTGAAACGCCTAAAGAGCTTATACTACGGCGATCGTCCGTCCATCCATCATCTCTTAATTTAAAAGAATACTCCTCGATAGCAAATCGCCAGACTTCCACCAAACCTGGATGGAATGACTCTATGCCTGCGACCTTTCAAACTTATACAGAGAATTGTTAATGGTCGATTTTCCGGTGACCATTTGGGATTTCCCGGAAATTTATGGGAAAACGGTAAAAGATTACTCCTAATTAATTTCGGATAAAAGGCGACTCTTTATTAACGACTTTGCCGATGTCAAACATCCTCAGGTGAAATAGGTCTTCTGCGGTAGACTTCCAAACATATATACAGTAGTTTGCTTGGATTGGTTAATTTTTCTGGCGTCCATATTGGACCTTCCAAAATGTATGGGAAATCTGTTAACCCATACCACTCTGGTGTCAAGACTTTAAATTTTCAAATTAAACTAAAAAATGAACTGGTGTTCATTTTTCAACAAATTTGGTGGAAGGTGGTGCTGTCGTAGACAGCAACATCTTCCAACAAAATTGTTGAAAAATGTACACCAGTTTCTTTGATATTGACACAATAAAAAGTAGAGTACTGACATCAGAGTGGCAGGGGTTAAAAACTCATTAACAGATTCACCAATTTCAAATAAACTTGGCTAGACGTATCCTATGGTTATCGGCTTCGGAACTTGTATACAGAAATATGATAGGCGAGTCTCTCCGGTGATGATTTTGGACTTAATAAGCACGTGGTCAACAAAATCTGGCTGGAAGGACCTTAGCGTGGTAAGCTTCAGAATTTATAGCCATTCCTTCGACTGCCATCTTGGTTTTTTTGCTGGGTATCTTGGATTTCTAAATTTTAGGATATCTTTTAAAAGAGTACCCTCATAACCGCTTGGCTGATTACAGCTAAACTTGGCTTAAATGACACTGTAGTGATCAACTGTATTTGATTGTTTCATTTCTTTTCAATTGACCCCCTTCACTTTTGAAAATCCAGCCGTGTCTCAAATTCAAGACACCGATCCAGGAAAGCAGCTAGATATTTAGAAACTAATTTAACTAGAACCTGTTGCTGCCATGTGCAGCGGTACTTCACAGTCACATTGTTTTCAAAATAGTTAACATATTATCTCTATACCATTATGAATTTGTTACTTTGTGTTTGCAAGTGTGTTAACCCGTTAGCCCTCAAATCTACACAAGAAAGTTTCAACTTTCTTTTAGAAAATATCAATTTTCACACCAGAAGAAGATTATTTTTGAAAATTTATCACCGGAATGACTGGATCGGTTATCGAGCCAGCCATTCCAATGACAAATCTTCAAAAAACCAGAATCTCTTGTTATGCAAATGGACATTTCTCATGACTACTACAGAATCCGTTTTGACCGACTTTAGATTTTTAAGGGGTTAATACTCTGTTTGTTCGCTTGCAAAGAATCTATTGTCATATCTGGTCTTCATGGTCGGAAGACGTAAACATCAGGAACAGTACGGTAGACGACGACGAATCTGTGTGATTTATAAGTTGGCAATACAACGGGAAATCTGAAAGCTTTATTGCCCAAAGCGAATAAATAAATCTTGAAGTATAACCACTTTAGTATTGAGAAGAATAAATATACCGCTCATTAATCTACATACGCGCCCCCGTTCAAGACAGGTTAATGGCTACTTAACTACTCCTTTTGCTAAGCGCGCTACGAAGTGCCCTCAATAAAGCAGGACTCGGTTCCATCATGCAAATAAAGTGGGCGGAGCGTAGCTAGAAATGGGCGTGGTTTAATTGGACCCATATGCGCTGCGGTGTTGTGAATTGTCATAGTTTCATCATAGAGGGATTAATTTCCATCTATGCCACGCCCATGCGCACGCGCGTACGCAAGGACGCACGGACGCGTGCGCAGGCACACACGAAGGCGTTTCAATGCCTTTTAAACTATTAGTCTATTCCAATACATTTCAGGTTTTTAACTTTTTAAATTTTATTTAAATTTATATAAGTTACAAGTTGTCCGTATAGTCTTCTTCTTCTTCTTTTCGATCGCTGGTATCACACTTGGAGAGCCGTTCTCAAGATGTCCGTACAGTTACCTTTACACCTTGAAATTTAGATTCAGGGAATTCAGATTTCAAAGCTTCCACTCGATTCCACAAGCAAATAAAGTGGACAGAGCGTAGCTAGAAATGGGCGTGGTTTTATTGGACCCATATGCGCTGCGATGTTGTGAATTGTCATAGCTTCATCATAGAGGGATTCATTTCCATCTATGCCACGCACCTTTCTAGCTATACGCTCCGCCCACTTTTCTCGCGTGTTGGATTCTCAGGGGCATGTCCACTCTTAGGTCGCTACTGGTCAAGAATTCGCACTTTCTTTCATCATTGTTTGTTATGAATCTTAACTCATCTAGATTATTAATAGGGCTGAGGTTCGTGAGTACCGGTTTACGATACAGATGTCCGAACCACGAACTGGTTCACGAACCTTTTTAGTATGCTATTGTATGTGAGAAATTACTCCTAACAGAAAATAACATTTAAAGGCACGCGGTTTTACTGGCTAAATGGTAGAAAAATCACAAAAAAAATTCTGACAACAAATGTTAGAAAATAATATAAGATTCATAGCCAGCTAAGTTCCATTCATGATCATATTCGTAAATCACCATTCAGAGATTGCTTGATTATTAGCCCTTTCACCGAGAAATCTCTGAAAAAGTAAATTCTTTAAGATATAAAACTTACTCTGTTGAATATTTTGGAATTGAATTTGACTTGAAGTTGTTGCTCAGCAGCTTATAGTCAAATTAATTTCAAAATATTCAACAGAGTAAGTTTTATATCTTAAAGAATTTACTTCAACAGTTTTCCTGTATTGTTTTCCTAAAATTAGATATGGGAATACATCGGTGAAAGAGTTAGCTTTGTGTATGGTTCATGAACCGCACGAATCCCATGCAAGCGAACCGAACCATGGTTCGTCTTCCCATGGTTTGCGATTTTCTGAACCAAGGAATGTTCGTTACAGCCCTAATTATTAACATTTCTAGAACATTTTTTATTGCTGAAACGTCTCGATTTGTTAATTTTCATTAAAATGGCATTGTGAAAATAGATAAAAAAATAACACGTACTTAAAAAACTGACCTTCACCTCGACATGAATATTGGTTACCTGTTCGGGTTTATCTCTTCCTGACCTGCCATAACACAATGCCTATAGCTATAACTTAAACAAATCCTCAGCGACGTAAAAGCTCAACTTGAATGGTCATATTTCTTACTTGTATATCACAGCACTTGAAAACTGTACGTTATGTTGGAGTTAACCTGGAAGAGATAAAACACTTACCACTCTGATGTTTAAATTTTTAATTTTCCAAATTAAGTTAAAAGACTATCTGGTATACACTTTTTAACACATTTGGTGGAAGATGGTGCTGTCGTAGACCGCAACATCGTCCACCAAAATTGTTGAAAAATGTACACCGGTTTCTGTGCTAGTGACACAGTCAAATATAGAATATTGACATCAGAGTATGTATGATTACTGTATTCTGCGGCTGTAGTAGTAGAAACAGCATGCAGCTGCAATCATCCATTCTTTGTTTTGGCCACCGTGTCTCAGCCAAAATCTTTAGCTTCCTCAGGTCCATTCTTGACTTGAGTGTACCGAGTCCTGCTTTCTTGAAGTCACTTCGTAGCACGCTTAGCAGATTTATGCAATGACGTCCTCTCCTGGCTCTATATTTGTTGGCTCAGATTCGGGCAAAATCCAAGGCTCTCTGTGCTAGTGTCTCTTCTGGCATCCTTAACATTGGAAACTATGGTGCTTGGCCATCGGTGTCCAGTGACAAGTGTTTGTGGTTTTAGGCATCGAGTTGGTCTAGAGCTGCCTTTGGAGCTGTCCAGCTGCTAAAGTTATACAGCATCACGGATACGCGGGTTGCATTATATAAACGCAGTCTTTTTTATCAAGGGCATCTCTGACCTACGAATCCATAGCTTCCAGAAGGACTGGAAAGCTATGTTCCCCATGACGCAGCATGCAGCAATGCCAGCAGTACTGCGAAGCAGTGAGCCCAGGATTCTATTTTTCCTCCATGGTTCGCCGCCATGAAGTGGATCGTCATTTTCTTTAGTTTCATGGTTTGTAGATAGGTATATGTGGGTGAACTCTGCTTGCAGCTACTGGAAGAAGTTCGTCAAGGGGTTTCTTTTCGTCGTCTGTGAAGTCCACATCGTCGGAATATTCCATCTCTAGTGGCATGCCCAGTATTGATACTGGGGGGTGTTTGGTCTTGTGGAACTTTCCTGCACAAATTTCAATGCAGCAGCAAGATAACAGGTGAAAAGCACAGGAGATAGACCATCTCCCTGCAGGGAACCGATTGATGTCGCATACTCTACAGACTTAACTGACTTGACTCGTACTCTTAGCTTGGTGTCTCCAAGCAGCAGTCTCACTAGTCGTAGCTCATCTTCATTGCAACTGGCTTGGCCTAGTACATCTATGATCTTTGGGCATTTAATTGTGTCGAAGGCTCGTGACATGTCAATGCTCGTTTTGTGGAAATCCCAGTGTTTGGTCATGACTACCGACACACGCATGCATTGAGCCCCTGCAATGTCTACGCAGCTGCGTCCACGTTTGAAGCCACTTTGCCATGATCCTGTGAAGTAATCGATCTTGCCTCGAATGCGGCATTCAGTAACATTGGGTAGGATTTTCGGTATGCTGTTGAGGAGCGCAATGGACCGCAGATTGGCTGGGGGCCAGCCACGTGCCTTCTTGGGCATGGGTAATGCGATAAGGGTGCCTTGGCCTATAGCGTCGATGGGAAGGTGGTGCATAAAAGCTGAATTGACTACGTGCGTGATAAGTTTTGAGATAATATCACGTGTATATTCGAATTGTCCATTGCTCATGCCATCATGTCCAGATGCATGCCCATTTTTTCAGGGCTTTAAGTGCCTTCCCAACTGCTCCTGTTTTAATTGAGGTTAGTGATAGTCTTAGGTCTCCTGAGAACGGGTGTAAGGGCTCATCATCGTGGTCAGTGAACTGTTCCTTGAGCTATTCTCGAATTGCCTCTGCTGTTCCCTGCTCAGTCCCGATAACGTGTCCTTCAGAGTTGTGTACAGTGAGTGGTGGTGTGTGGTCAGTAACTCTCAAGGCTCGGCTGCCTGAAACATTTTGTGACAGTCATCCTGGCAGTGATTTCATTTGCTAAGGGAGTCTGCTTGTCGAAGATCTTTTTAGCGTTCGCTAATGTTGCGCAGAATGTTATTGCGCTCCCGTTGTAGTTTGGTGCGGTCTTTAGCGTGGTAATGGTTAAATAGTATTGGAGCAAATGTGAAAATAATTTTTAATACTTCAATCGAACGTTTAGCACTATCTAGACTTCTACTTCTGGACCTCTTTGAATAAGACCTAGATCTGTCTGACATAGTTTTTTTAGATAATGTATGCCAACGGCTAACCTGCTTATGGAGGGATCCAATCTGCCACTCAAGAATCTGACGTTATAATCAATTACGTAACATGTAGTCTGACGTCACAATCACAGCCAAGCTCTGTCATGAGCATCGAAAAGTTTGTTAAGTGTATGAATACTATATCTTTTAGGGATTTGAAATTTAATAAACACTATTGAATCTTTTGAACCTAATTTGACTGGGAGCTTTTGCCATCGGAGTCTAAGGCAGTAATGTCTTCAAATCCAATTGTGATCAAAATATTCAACAGAACATTTGATCCTCATTAACATGGGTATGTTTCTGTTTTGGACAAATGTTTACTTATTTATGAGCTGTACTGTAATAGTTTTTCAGTTAATCACATGACGTCATAATCAACTACGTGAGTGGGCTGACGTCATAATCAATGACGTCACGAATGACTCGATTTAGTCTAGCTTATCCGCTTAATAGTCCGCCAGGTTGTACGAATTGTATGTCTTTACTATTTAATAAGCATACTGTTGAATATTTTGAAACTAACTTGCCATGGGCAGCAACAGCACCCGGTCAAATTAGTTTCAGAATATTCAACAGCTTACCTGTATAGTTTTCTGGAAATTGGCAGTCGGGGAGTTCAGGTATCGATCGATGCCATCACAGGTGACGTGTGGGTGGAGCTTAGCTAGAGATGGACGGGTCATAGAAAAAACGGGATTCCTAAATTCGTGGTGCGGATTAATCAAAATATGCTACTTCGAAATATAGTAAGGATGATGGAAACCATTACTGACTGGAGTTCTATTGGGAACAGTATTAGATATTACCATTGATTGGCCTTTATCAGTTGCTTATCTCAACATATGCACTAAGCAATGCATATTTACTTAACAACAACTGCGAAGACTACATCTACAGCAATACAGAAGCAGCGTGCGACGACGACGACGACGACGACGACGACGACGACGACGATGACGATGACGATGACGATGACGACGACGACGACGATGGGGATGATGATGACGATGATCGTGATGATGATGATGACGATGATGATGATGATGGTGGTGGTGGTGGTGGTGGTGGTGGTGGTGGTGGCGGTAGTGGTGGTGGTGGTGCTGCTGCTGCTATGGTGGTGGTGGCGGCGGCGGCGGCGGTGATTGGGGGGGGATAATTGTTGTGGTGGTTGTGGTCGTTGTGGTTGTGATGTGGCGGTTAAGGTAGGGTGTGTACGGTGGGGTTTGGGGTGGGGTTTGGGGGGGGGGGTGGGGTGGGTGGGGGTGGTGGTGTTGTTAGGATCGGGTTTTGGTGGTGACGGTGGTCGCGGTGGCGGCGGCAGCGACAACGGCGGCGCTGGGTGGTGGTGATGATGGTGATGATGGTGTTGTTGCTGCTGCCGCCGCTGCCGCCGCTGCCGCCGCCGCTGCTGCTGCTGCTGATGATGATGATGGTGGTGGTGGTGGTGGTGGTGGTGGTGGTGATGGTGGTGGTGGTGGTGGTGGTGGTGGTGGTGGTGGTGGTGATGGTGATGATGATGATGATGATGATGATGATGGCGATGGCGATGGCGATGGCGATGGCGATTGCGATGATGAAGACAGTTCGCCACAAGAAATCTAAGTAAATCAAATCACAAATTAAAGCCACACCGCACTTAAAAACAACTAACATTGATAAAAATAATACATGTACAATTATTTTAATTTCAATTTCTGTTCGAATTTACTTTTAAACGTGACCCATATTTAATCTTTAAATAGCAGGTATGCTAATGGGTGGCCGCGTTATTCACCTTCTAATCTGCCATTTATCAAATCACCATTTGCTATAGGCTATGCGTTACTCCATTTTACTAGCTATTTGCCTGATTTATTAGAAACGTGATGAATATTTTGGGAACAATTTGACTGAAACACCTTTCAGTTAAGCTGTTTTCAAAATAATCACCAGCACTTTAACTATAACTGGTAGTAAATACTCAACACCACCCACGCCTATTTTAATATCCCGTGGGTTACCCTAAATTCAGGGATTTAATTTCTCTGGGATAATATTATATGGTTGCGAAGAGTAGACAATTTTTTAAACTAATTCAATAAAAAGAATTGCCTTAAATCAAATACAAATATATGCTTAGTAACTTAACATGTCAAGATATGTCAAAAGTCAAGTTAAATATGTCTTTAGAAATTGGGTTTGATGGATTGAAGTAATCTCTAACTTTTACTGCTGGTAAATAGTAGGAATCCGCGTATAATGGATATAGGTATATACCTACTAGTTATATTTGTATTACAATATAGATACACAACACGATTTGGAGTTGAACAGCACAGGTTGTATAAGTCATGTTCTGAGGGGGCGGGGGTCTTGGATCTGTCACTCAACTATATGACGTCATAATCAAATACGTTACATGTTAGCTGACGTCTAATTAATACGTATAACCCCGTCATGAAATTCGAACACTCCGTTATATGTCTTTGGTGAATTCACAATTTAATAAACATTCTGTTGAATATTTTAAAACTACTCTGATTGGGAGCTGTTGCGTGCCATAGACAACAACTGGCTCCAGTTAAATTAGTTTCGAAATAGTCAACAGCTGACATGTATACTTATCTTGAAATTTGGATTCTGGGAATTCAAGTTTCAAGGTTTTAAATCTATTTCAAACATGTGGCCTACAAAGTGGGATGAGCCTAGCTATAAATGGGCTGGGCATAGCTAACCGTGGAGCCAATTATATTGAATTGAATTGAACTTTATTACACTCAGATCAATTTGTCGTCGTTGTTGTTCGTGTTGTTTCTGCTGTTGCTGTCGTCGTCGTCGTCGTCGTCGTCGTGGTCGTCGTCGTCGTCGTTGTCGTGGTCGTCGTCGTCGTCGTCGTCGTCGTCGTCGTCGTCGTCATGGTCGTCGTTATCATGGTTGTTGTTGCAGCAGTTGCTGCTGCTGTTGCTGCTGTACACGGCGGCTAGGTAACTGTTCTAAGATAATTCTGATAAAATTACAGCGTTTGTTTTAATAGTTTGCAGTTTTTCGATGTGAAAAGTTTTGAACATTTTTCGTGGCTTGGCCGGGTATAATAGTATTTTTGGAGTAGTTCTTTTCGTTTTTCTTTGAAAAATTCACACGTCAGGATATAATGATATCCATCACCTATGCCATTTTGTGTGCATAAGGTACATTTTCTGTTCTCTTGTGGGGTCCCGTCCCATCTTCCTGTCTCTATCGGCAAGTAATTATTTGATGCTCTGAATCGTGTTAATGTAAATCCTGTAGTAATCCCCTAGTATAGATAAATATTCTTCTGTTTCTAGCTGTACTTTAAAAGCATTATATGTTTCCCCTTCCACGAGTTCTGTATTTCACTGTTCCGTATAGTATATCGGTCATCATCATCATCGATAGCTGGGAAAGGGACAGTGTGAGACATTAACGTTTTTATATCTTCTAAGCAAAAATTCACCATGTTTTCTTCCAAATATGTTTACTTACCATTGTTCTTCATCGCAGTTGTTCTGCAACTACATGATGCAACACGGAGCATTGGTAATCCAAGGCAGAGTTCCGTACCAAGGTGATGATACAGGCGATTGTCATGCAGCACACGCTAATACCATCCACTGCAGAATACGATCCATTAGTTAAATGTGAGGATTAATAGATGAATTCACTTTTAGCTACCCCCCGCCCATCTTCAGCTAAGCTCCGCCAATGCTTTTCCTGTGTTCATATTGATTTATATTCTTTGAATCCTAGATTCCAAGAATCCTAATTTCATGGTAGCTATACAGTTAATCTGTTGAATATTTTAAAACTAATCTGGCTGGGACTGTTGCTGTCTAAGTTGGCGCGATGGGTGGGATGGGATGGGGCATATGGCCAGAGTTTCCACTCTTGTATTGATGCCCTCAAAAAGCCTGTAATGCATCTCTTTAAGTAAATATTTAGTTCAGCTGGTTATGAGGCTAATTGATTTTCTTTTATCCAATTTCTCTTTAGAGTATGAGTATTTTACAAAGTACACTCAGTCGCAAATTCCAAGTGTTATGGTGGGGTGGGGTGGGTGGGTTTGTTGGTGAGGGTTGCGGATAGGTGGGGGGCGTGGTTGGGGTGGGCAACTTCTCTTACTTGCTCCCCCATACAGTCTATGACCCTGCCATCAAACATTAGGTTAACCTGATTAAAGACCCACATTAGGCTCGTATCGAAATTACAAATCTATGGATATCTCTGAAACTGCTTGTCCGATGTGGCTGAGATGTTAAGACAAAACCTATGGCAGCAACAGCCCCATGTCAAATTAGTTTCAAAATACTCAAACGAATATTTATTAAATAGTAAAGGCATACAATTCGTACAACAACGCATAGTCCGTCTTCAATTATGCGTTCGTGACGTACTTATCTACGTCATTCATGACGTCATTGATTATGATGTCATTCTACACGTCAGGTAGGTAATTATGACGTCATATGATGGATAAATAAAATGGAACGGTGAATTGTTTGTTATCTAAATGCACCTAAATCCATATATCCATATATACTACTAAAACGTCGTACGACTATTTTAAATAAACATATATAAATCCCAGAAAAACACGATATTTCTACACCAAAGGAATCCTAACACATTCTTATTGACATTAACTCCTATTGTGTCTACTGCGCCTCAAAGCGCTCAAAATACTACTTGACATATCAATTAAACATTTTGATGGGCAATATTTTCCAAGATATTTAATTTATAAAAAATCTTTTTGTAAATGTACCACTGATTTTTTTTCGCCGTCTTGACCGTTAAAGGAAAAATGGTAAAGAAAAATTAGTTTTTGTTTAGACAGTAGCTATCTACAGGCCGAGAGAAGATAATTTTTGAAATTTTACTACTAGCGGTTATCGAGCCAGTCATTCTAGTGGTAAATACTAAAAAAAACCTCTTCTTTAGGCCTTTCAAATAGCCATGTCTGAAGACCACTACAAAGTTGTTTTTGGTCAGTTTGACCATTAAAGGGCTATGTTGACACACGAGCGGTTAAGGAAACTGACAGTGAAATGGACATTGTGCATGTAAAATGTACATTGTGCAGGTGAAATGGACATTGTGCAGGTGAAATGGACATTGCGCAGGTGAAATGGACATTGTGCAGGTGAAGTCTACTCAATGCTAGCCATGATTGAGCCTGAAAAGTACATTCTGTGGAGACTCAGCGAAGCACGTAAAAGACAATTGAATTCCTTTTGTCATTGCATTTGAAGGAATTCGCTGATTTCAAGTTCAAATTCACTTTATTACACTCAGGCCTTGTATATGCATATGATGTATTACAATTGATACTGTATTTCATGAGGGTAGATTATATATATTAAATTGTGACTCAAATCGTACATTTTAATAATGGCACAAAGGGAAGGCAACTTGAGAATTTTTTCAGCCAAATTAGTTTCAAAATATTCGGAAGTCATTAGATTGCTAATTTATAAACGAGGTTCAATTCGTAAAAGGCATAAAGAGAAACTCAATTGAACATATTCACAAGTCAAATTGGTTTTTAAGAATATCAAACAGTTATTAAATTGATCTATCAATAATATAGAATTCGTGCACAGGAAGGTGGTATAAGGAGAATTGAGCATTTTCTCCAGTTAATCGTTAGAGGGGGGCCAGAGGCACTGTCGTATCCATATATCGTGTGGTGAATTTTTTATTTTGTGCAATTATGGCGCGTAGACGTCATCTGAGTCATCAGGAAATTTCAATTACAATGCGGTTGGACATAGCAAAGAGTAACTGTTGACCTTGAACTCAATCAGAGCGCCATCTCCAGTGCATGAACCGGAATTAGGAAATTGGTCAGT
Source organism: Chaetoderma sp. LZ-2023a (assembly GCA_034401795.1). NCBI lineage: Eukaryota > Metazoa > Mollusca > Caudofoveata > Chaetodermatida > Chaetodermatidae > Chaetoderma > Chaetoderma sp. LZ-2023a. The sequence continues at coordinate 179,656,528 of CM067370.1, read as the reverse complement.
GAACAGATATCATGGTGGAGGATGTCCGCGGTCCGCCACAAAAGCACAGAATACGTTTCTTGTCACATCCGCCTGCTGAAAACTAAAACTACGGCTACAGTGTTGCGAAATAACTTTAGAGGCGGGGCTGGGTTAACGATATTCACCCAACTAGACTGCTTGAAACAAACTGCATGACCGTGAATTTAGGGCCAGCAACCCGCCAGTGAGGGTACCCTCACAGGCGGTTTGCTGGCCCTAAATTCGCGGGGATGCAGTTTGTTTCAAACAATCTAGTTGGGTGAATATTGTTAACCCAGCCCGGCTCTAAAGTACCCCTGAGTAAGAGACATCGTCAAGCGAAACTGGAATGTAGTATAGCGAACAACTGGACTCAGACGATTCGCAAGACTGTGTGGACACTGGCAATGTCAACGTGGTGCAAGATGGCCGTTATGGCGGAGCTTCAGTCATGGTGTAGGATGACTAGTGTGTGAGACTTTAGCGGAGCATTAGTTCTGGTGATTGTACAGACGTCTACTGCATCCAGAATCGCTCTTTGACTTACGGGAAGTATAGGGATGAGCTCCGGCCATTGCTTGGTGCAATAGGGAAAGAGTTCATTTTGATGGCTGATAATGAGCGATAAAAACAGAACAAGGGTGGTTAGCATTTGCCTAAAAATTAGGGTATCGAGCGAATAGAGTCGCCAGCTGGGTCTCTAGAATTGCATCTTCAAGTTTCAAGTTTATTTATTAAACCCAGATCACAAATGTGACATATAGGAGAACTATACAGACATTATTATTATTATTATTATTATTATTATTATTATTATTATTATTATTATTATTATTATTATTATTATTATTAAAATCGTTAAAACATTCATTCACAATTTCCCTTTTTTTAACACAGACCTTTAACCATGAAAAATCACCGATGTCTTATCAGTGACGGAGGCGGCATCCCGTGAATTGTGTTTAGAAGTGTCCTCCTCTACGGCCAAGAGAGGACTTTTCTAGAAAATATCGCACGGGAATGCCATGCTCGATGCTCAAGCCAGTTATTACAGTGGTACATTTTCAAACAAAACCCTTTCCCCGGCTTGGCAATGGGCATTCCAAGGTTAAAATCGTTAAAAAAACAACATTAGACCACTTCTAATAGTAATACTCATAATAATAAACCACTTCTAATAGTAATACCAACAATAACAGAAGTAGTAGTAGTAGTCGTAGTAGTAGTAGTAGTAGTAGTAGTAGTAGTAGTAGTGGTAGTAGTAGTAGCAGCAGCAACAGCAGCAGCAGCAGCAGCAGCAGCAGCAGCAGTAGTAGTAGTAGTAGTAGTAGTAGTAGAAGTAGTAGTAGTAGTAGTAGTAGTAGTAGTAGTAGTAGTAGTAGTAGTAGTAGTAGTCATGATGGTGGTGCTGGTGGTGGGTGGTGGTGGTGGTGGTGCTAGTGGCAGTGGCAGTGGCAGTGGCAGTGGCAGAGGCAGTGGTAGCAGTATCATCTTATTGACCATGTTTGGGCTCTTCTGCAGACCGCCATTTCAGCTCGACCAGTCCAACCCACCACTCTCCACGAGTCTGAGAAGATCTTGACAGAAGGTTCCAGGTAATGGGTGACCATGCGCGGCACGGGATTGCCGGGACACCCTGACTGTGGCACTTGGCATGCAGATCGGTTTCCGCATGACAGTCGTTCCTCCTTAATGTGCTGCAGGGGCACATCTGCCACCACGCTCGGCTGCACAATACCTGACATTGCTTTTCTGTTTTAATAATTCACCTTTCCAGAGCATCCATCCATCATATGACGTCATAATCAACTACGTGATGTGTAGAATGACATCATAATGAATGACGTCGATAAGTACGATACGAGCGCATATTTGAAGACGGTCTGTGTGTTGTTGTACAAATTGTTTGCTTTTACTATTCAATAAGTATTCTGTTGAATATTTGGAAACTAATTTGACTGACCCGCTCAAATTAGTTACAAAATACTCAACAGCTTCCCTGTAGTTTTCAGGAAATTGATACTTAGGGCATTCGGGAATCGATCAATCCCAACGCGGCGAGGTGTGGGCGGGGCATAGCTAAAAATGGAAAGGTCTATTGCACAATAAATGTACGTAAGACCGTATGGGTTCTGATTTGTACCCCTATGTTCAATGTTTTCTGTTCTTGTACGCTATCCTTAACAATTTGTGAGAGGTATACCATTCTGCTATATTGTATATAAATGTACCTTATTGTTGGAATTTCAACGCTGTTTCACACATGCAGTCAATGATTGGTGCTATATGCGTGTGGAATATCAGATGTATGTCGGTATGACCTACTTTTCACGTTTCACAATGTTGTTAGAGCTTAGGGAATATGAGCTGGGCATATCTCGAAATGGACCCCACTTCTGACTGATAGTATGTGGTGCAATATCCGTTATCTTTTATGTACGAGTGCGGTTACTAAACTTATGGTACGGGCGTACATTAGGCTAATGCATAATGGTGCGCTAACCAAATGCTTATCTAATGTCCATTGCTCACCGTTCACTGAGGCCGAGTTTACGTCCCTAGTAGGGTAGCTACTCGAGTTACTAGAGTAGCGCCTAAACGGCTGGGGTACGTACTCTAGTGCCTACTCGGGGCTACCCACCTATCAGCAAGGGTAAATCGAGTAGCCACGTGTTTGCATCAAAATCAATGTAATTTAAACACGTGCTCATTTACGCGAGGGTAACTGATCACATGCTCATCTACCCTAGAGTAGCTACGAGAGTTTTCGCTTAAACTTGCTATTAGATTCAAAGGTCTTTCACCTAGAGTTGCTAGCCCTGGAGTATGGTAGCATTATTCCATGCTAGGGAATTTGAAGTGCTCCGATTTGTCACTCAAGTATCTGAGGTCATAATCATTTTACGTCACTAATTAAATAACGTCACAGTTATACTGACGTATAGCTCCGCCAAAAGTGAAGTAGGACTGATTGCAGTTGTATGATGTTTCTACTTATACAACCGCAGAATACAGTAATCATACATACATAGCTCCGCCATAAAAATCTAAATATCCGTTAATAGTGTACGAATTGTATGTCTTTCATGAGTTTACAATTTGATTAACATTCTTTTGAATATTTCGAAACTACTTTGACTAGGAGCTCTGGCTGCTATAGACAGCAACAACGCCCAATTGAATTAGTTTCAAAATACTCAATAGCTTACCTGTATAGTTACATTGAAATTAGGATAAAAATAGTTTAGAAAACTCAATGCAGACAAGGCTATCACTTGTGGAACGCGCTTGCAGCCAAGAGAATGCAACATAATGTATTTACCGGAAGGATCCGATCTGCCACTCAAGTATCTGGCGTCATAATAGTCCAGTCAACCTATGATATTTTAGGGGTAAACCCACCACAAATTACAATATAATTTTGTCTTCACAATGCATTTCACAAAAGTCCCTAGATTAACATATTAAAGGTCTAGACAATTTAGGCATGGGAAAAGTGCCTAATTTGCATATGTTCAAAATGGCCGCCAAAATACTATTATTTGGTCATATAATCACAACTGGGTAATACTTTCTGTGGTTTAAAATGCTATACTTTAGTTTTAGAGCCCAGTAAACCTATTTAGGCGCATCCAGTGGATATGACACAATGTTGTAATATATAATTAAGATATAATGACAGAATCGTGTTAAATTATAATGTCATAATGACAGTATGATATTACGGTTATGATAAACTGATATGGCACTATAATGAGATGATAATAGAATGGTGATAATGCTATAGTGATCTCACCCTCCCATTCCCCACCCACCTCTTTCTCTCTCACCCCACCCCTCTCTTGTTCGCCCCCCCCCTCCATCCCTCCCTCCTTCCCTCACCACTCTCTCTCTCTCTGCTCCTCTCCTTCCCTCCCCCTCCCTCCCTCCCTCCCTCGCTCTCTCTCTCCCTCCCTCCCACCCTCTCTCTCTCCCTCTCTCTCTCCCTCTCTCTCTCCCTCCCTCTCTCTCTCTCCCTCTCACTCCCTCTCTCTCCCTCTCTCTCCCTCTCTCTCTCTCCCTCTCTCTCCCTCTCTCCATCTCTCTCTCCCTCCCTCTCTTCCTCCCTCTCTCTCCCTCCCTCCCTCCATCCCTCTCTCCCTCCCTCCCTCCCTCCCTCCCTCCATCCCTCCCTTTCTCTCTCTCCCTCTCTCTCTCTCGCTCCCTCCCTCCATCCCTCTCTCCCTCCCTCCCTCCCTCCCTCCCTCCCTCCATCCCTCCCTTTCTCTCTCTCCCTCTCTCTCTCTCGCTCCCTCCCTCTCTCTCCTCCTCTCGCTCTCTCCCTCCCTCTCTCTCTCCCTCCTCTCTCTCCCCTCTCTCTCTCTCTCTCTCTCTCTCTCTCTCTCTCTCTCTCTCTCTCTTCTCTCCCTCTCTCTCGCTCTCTCTCTCTCGCTCTCTCTCTCTCCCTCTCTCTCTCTCTCCCCCCCTCTCTCCCCCCTCTCTCTCTCTCTCCCTCTCCCTCTCCCTCTCTCTCTCTCCCCCTCTCTCTCTTTCTCTCCCTCTCTCCCCTCTCGCTCTCCCTCTCTCTCTCTCACTCTCTCTCTCTCTCGCCCTCTCTCTCTCTCCCTCTCTCCCTCCCTCTCGCTCCCTCCCTCTCTCCCTCTCTCTCCCCCCCCCTCTCTCTCTCTCTCTCTCTCTCTTTCTCTCCCTCTCTCCCTCTCTCTCTCTATCCCTCACTCACTCTCTCTCCCTCTCTCTCTCTCTCTCTCTCTCTCTCTCTCTCTCTCTCTCTCTCTCTCTCTCTCTTTCTCTCGCTCTCGCTCTCCCTCTCTCTCTCCCTCCCTCCCTCTCTCTCTCTCCATCTCCCTTTCCCTCGCTCCCCCCCTCTCTCTCTCTCTCTCTCTCTCTCTCTCTCTCTCTCTCTCTCTCTCTCTCTCTCTCTCTCTCTCAGAATGTTATTTTTTTCTTCTTGTTCAGACTAGTAAAATTGGCTGGTATTGTATACCGTATTCATAATAATACTAAAATATGTTTAAATCCAATTAAAGATCCCAGATAAACAGATATTGAAGATCATTGTCTTTTGACATTGGATGCTGTTCTAGTTTACTCCAGTCACCTTTCCGTATTGAATTAATTTATATATTATATATCTCAATTCATATGTCATCCTGACATTTATAGCGCGAGACAGAAATATACATATTTTATAACTATTGCATAACGATCAGAATGATTTAAAGGCTGGAACGATAAAACTGTCAAATCAAGCAGTTTTCTTAGTTAGTTCAAAGGCGATATCAACACGTTTTAAATTTCATTTTCTGGTCACCCAGAAGTGGTGTAACGCCTTTTTGACGACGTCGGCCCAAACCGGCCTCTGTGCCACAGTGGTCTTGAGGAATGTCCATTCGCAGGCCAAGTGAAGACTATTTTTGATAATTTACCACTAGAATGACTGCTCGAGCCAGCCATTCCAGAGGTAAGTTTTCAAAAATGCTCTTCACTTGGCCTGCACATTGACATTTAATAAGCAAACATTTTAATTTTCTGATAAAATGTCATTATAGGGTTAAATTTGTATCAAAATAATCCCCACGCGCGCATGATTAACCATTACGCAGAGGGAGGCCAAATAACGCTATGTAGACCTAACAAATCTTATGCTCAACACTTTAAAAATAATTTGACTGGAAGCTGTTGCTGACATTAAGTTAAATTAGTTTTTAAAATATTTAACAATTTTCCTGTATTATTGATTGCCTTCAAACTGGGATTATGAGATTTATTTCAGGTTTCAGTGATGAATAGGGTGTATCTATTTATAGGTGCGTTCTTTCCCAGGTTCTTCCTGAGATATAAAAAGACACCACGATTTATTAAAAATCTCTCGTCATTTCGCAAATATTATTTCGGAATGAACATAAATTAACACATGAAAACTTATCTATTAATGGCTACTGTTTACGGAAACTAGTGTTGAATAAAATACTAGGCCCTACTTATCTGTGACGGTTAGATATACTCTGATAAGGCAGGTTACTGGGCCGCTATTAGCCCAATACCGACCCAGTAACCTGCGTTATCAGGATAGTATTTGCCGGTAATTTATATAAATATTTGATACACCTTACTGTACATATATATAAATATAAATATCGTACAAACAGTACTAGACAGAACGCAAGTCGCTCAATGTCTAGAGAAATCTGTGCGTTAACTCTTTGGCACTTAGACCAGAAACGACATCTTCATTATGATGTAACGAATATCGTGTTGAATACTGTGAAACTATTTTGACTGGAACCTGATGCTGCCTATGGCAGCAACAGGTTCCAGTCAAATTAGTTTCAAAATATTCAGCAACTTGTATTATTGTCTTGAAGATGAGATACCGAAATTTCAAGGGTTAAGGGGTCAAGATATAGGTGTATGCACAAGCAATTGTATCTGTTATCATTTTACAACGGAATGATTAGAAAACTCTGCTATATCATTATTCCGGGCGTCAAAATTATTATAAATCCTAACAACTCTTCTCAGCAAACAAAGTAAAACTATTAATAATATAACGTAATTTTATTCGAAAAACCCCCGTTGTACAAGTCTTTTTAATTAATTACGCCAAGATACATAACTTCTCATTATATTTTTGCTTAAATCACAACGACGACGACGACGACGAAGATGATGACGACGACGACGAGGACGACAACGACGACGACGCGCTGTGAATAGAACTTTTAACGTAAATATAGTTTCGACTGAGTAATTATATAACATGGAAATGACCTCTGTAGTGAACTGGTGTACTATTTAAGAAAGTAATTAAAAAAATTTATTTTTCACCATCAATTATTAGATTAATGCTTAATGAAAGGGCTGGGGACCAAAGACTAAAAGGGAGGGACTAAAGGTCATTATAGGTTAATGGAGGGATCCAGCTTTAGCTATACCTTGCCCATCTCTAGCTAAGACCCGCCCACAATTCGCATGTGTTGGGATAGATCGATCTCTAAACTCGCTGACTATCAATTTCCAGAAAACTATGCAGGTAAGCTGTTGAAATATTTAAAACTAATTTGACTGAGTGTTGTTGCTGCCATAGCCCAGTCAAATTAGTTTCAAAATACTCAACAACGCCTAGTCCGTCATCAATTAAGCGTTCATGACGAACGTAGCTATGTAATTCATAACGTAATCAATTATGGCGTCTTCCTACACGTCACGTAGTTGGTTATGACGTCATATGATTGATGGATGAACTGGAATCCTGCATTATGTTTGCAGTTAAAGATGGACGTTCGTACGCTTCAACTTACCCTCGCGCTTAATCCGGACACGCTTTAAAAAAATACTTTTCTCTAAAATATTTCGAAACCTACCTTATAATTTACCCTTTGATGCAACCGGTCAAGACATTTCAGGGAATGTTCATTTCCAGGCAAAGGGAAGAAACTATTTTTGAAAATGTATCACTGGAATGACTGGCTCGGACATCGAGCCAGGCATTCCAGCGATACATTTTCGAAAATACTTTTCTCTTTCGCCTGAAAATAGCCACTTCTAAGCGCCATTGCCGCTTTCGTCATTGATATGGTATTGTTGAACATTGTCTGGGTAATTTGTATGGGGACTGATTAATCAAGGAATCGCGATAATCGATCGCGATCACACAAAGCAATAATCGAAGAATCCCTAGAATATACACCGGAGAAGTGAAACAATGCTGACATAATTCTTAAGAGGGTCAAAAATCAAGATCACGCGATTAGGTAGGGGTCTATTACTTCAACGTTTGAGGATTTGAAATGCAAATTGAATTGATAATAATTATAAATTCTTCTTCATATAAGAAATATATTTACAGAGCTTGAGAGCATCAGTTGGAGAATGTTAGCAATATTTATCTTGAATTAAATCGTGGACAATAGATTGCGGTACTGGGCCTTTCCGCTTTTAGCTATGCCCCGCCCATCTCTAGCTAAGCTCCACACACACTTCGCTCGTGTTACGATCGATCGATCTCTGAACACCCTGGGTCGAGTTCGACTCCTATAGCTAACCAAAATACCAGTCGAACTTCAAATAGTTAACTAGCTAGTCAACTATAGTCAACCTAGCACCCGACCTCGGTTCAGATGGTTAGTGCGATATTTGCGTAAATTTCAAAATGGCGGGCACCGATCGCTTGCCACGAATAAATGCATATAAAAGTGTAAATATTTCACTAAATAAATATTATGCTTTCCCATTGTATGTCAATGTTCCCAAGCCCATATTCCTTCCCACTTTATGCCATATGGACGTTTTTTGACGTCTTAGCGGACAAACATAGCCCATTTTCATAAGTCAGCAAAACAGGACAGAAAGGATTAATGGAGACTGGTACCCGGCTCCAAATTTTCTGCAATAGTAATTCAATAGGGAACCAGGTACCAACGAACTATAGTTGACCACGATCAAGTTCGACTGGGCATAGCAACTGCGCATGATCAGTAAACCAGCAAACTGACTATAGTTAGCAAGTCGAACTTGACCCTGACTATTAATTTCCAAACAACTACACAGGTAAGTTGTTGAATATTTTGAAAATCATGTTTATTAAATAGCAAAGAATTACAAAGACATATATTTCATACAACGTGTCGAACTATTTAAGATTTGATGACGGTCTATATGGATCCCTTTGTGACGTAATGATGAATGGGTACTCTGGAAAGGTGAATTGCTTCTACACTCTAGTTGCAGTAGTGAATAAGCATGCTTTACCTCTCATACCTAAAGGTATGCCGAGGTCAGGTAGACGATTTGCATACGATAACATGCAATGTTATAGCGAAACCAAATAAAACTAAAAAGAAAATAAAAATATATTTATAAATCTAACTATCTATCTATCTATTTATCACAAAACACGACACTCCCTAATGATAGTTAACGCGTTGACTCCCAAAAACCAGATACAATATTTATTTGAGATGAAAGAAAATATTCGGTCGAATCATTTGAAATTAATCTAACACTTTTTACCCCTGAATTCACAAATATCTTTTGTGTTTTGACAATGTTATACGACAGGTAAACCGTTGAATATTTTGAAATCAATTTTACTGAAAGTTGTTATTGCTTTCGCCTTTGCCAATTTATGGTGCCTGTTATGCTGTTTTAAATTGGTTAGACCTCCCACGCACTCCACCCTAACCTAATATCTAGACAGTGTTTTATAACCAGATTTGACAATTATGATCGGAATCAGTCAAGCAGTATATAAACTGACACGCTATCTGCACGGTATCTGATTACAATGATAAAAATACGCCGATTCAGGACAATTTTTTATATCAAATTCCTTTAGAATTTTTCTTGAAATCGCTCCAATACACCCACTAGAAAATATATACTCCTACATAAACTTTACCCATTCAGTGAATATACCGTTACGAAAATGTTTGCAAGGCAATTTCTTAACCAAGTAGCTCTTCGGAATTCAAACGTCTCAATTTCAAGACAGCTATATGGGGAAACCGTTGGAGTATTTTGAAACTAATTTGTGTGTGAGCTGTTGCTGCTTATGGCAGCAACAGCTCACAGTCAAATTAGTTTCAAAATATTCAACAGACTATTTCTTAACTCATAAAGAAATTATCGTTTGTGGTCGGGAAGGCTTATAAAGCAAATCTTCAATGGCCGGTGTGATTGTTACCGTATGATAGTTAATACACACTGTAGGTTTACAAAGATCTGCCATTTGCCTTTCATGAAATCTGTCGCTAACTAAAAAATCTATACACTGAAAACGGCCCATTGCACATATAGATAGGCGAAAGATAATATTAATAATACTGGCTTATTGAAGAAAAATTTGCAAAAATTTCATATAAATTCTTGAATACGAAACACCACATGGCAATTATTTTACAATTAATTATTTTTAACCAAATTTGGCTGGAAGGTTTTCGCTGTTTCTGCTACCAGGTTCATGTCAAATTATCTTGAACATATTCAACAGCTATCCTGTATAGTTACCTTGAAATTGAGATACTGGGACTGTAGTTGTCAAAGGGTTAAATTGTATGCCCTACACCGCGCATTGTAGCCTTATTTGTACCACAATTATCGGCTTTGTAATGTCACGGAAATGATGAACAGTGATCGGCGTCCATTTTGTCTCCTCTAGCTATAGAGTATGAAGTCACGTAAGTGCCAATGCATAACATTCTTTGTTATGTAATACTCACCTTGTTCAATATTTAGGAACTAATTTGACTGGAAGTTGTTGCTGTTTAAGGCAGCAACAACTTCCAGTAAAATTTGTTTCAAAATATTCAACAGCATACCTGTATGGTTGCTTTTACACCACATGGTCAAACTAGAGATGGCACTTCTATGACCCAGCGTATATACCGAGGCAGAAACAATAGGTTTTTTCTGATTAGTTGAAAAGTAAATCATGACAGCCATCAGAGGCTGTAGAAATGTAGCAACATTTGGTTTAAACGCGATTTATTTTCGTTCAGATGGAAGCACGATAAGACTTAGAGTCTTATGCCCGTGTCTCCCATACACATACAGATTATACAAAACTTTTTTACAACAAAATGGCGGCTAATTAATTGTAGTCTATTAATGTGCATAAGTGTGTGGATGTTGAGTGTGAGGTGGGGGGAGAGTAGGAAGAAAGCCCGAGAAAGAGAGAGAGAGAGAGAGAGAGAGAGAGAGAGAGAGAGAGAGAGAGAGGGTGAAAGGAGGGGAGAGAGGATGAGAGATAGAGAGAGAGCGAGGAATAAGATCAAATGGAAGAATAGCAGAGGTGAGCTCTAGGTGATGCCTTCGCCCCGACCTGTAGCAACATTTCGCTACTAAAGCCTGAATATCTTTCTTTAGCTGCATGATAAAACGCTTAAAATTACCTGTATAGTCTATGAGTGGCATTTTAGATCATATGAATAACATTCAAGAGATGATGTTAGTTATCCTTTGACGTATATTGATAGAATTTATTTTTAAGGCATATGGGCTTACAACCGTTAGTGCCGCTTTCCATGTAAGCTTGTATGCTTAGAACCATTTCCATGTGAGCTTTTCAGCACGCTGACATTCTCTCGTTTAAAAACAAGTCGCGCAGTTCGCAGAAAAGTCGGTCTAGTGCATTTCCTATGTATACATTTCCACGGGCGCTTGTCCGTGCCGCTGACACGCGCGCTTGTTACGTATGTTGATCTTGCGGGCATGCGTGTAGCCTGATAAGCAGGTTATCTAGTAATTGTGGCGTTTAAATGTGTGAGGATTTACATGCAATACTGATGCCATACAAGAGTCAGCTTCTGTATTATTTGCGCAAGAGACAAAGAACTCGCATTCGTATGAAGCAGTTAATGCGGTTGACAAACTAAAAAAGAGTGCACAGATATTGGGTGCGGATATTGTTCTACCAGATCAATTAACTGCTCCTGTTTTTGAAAGCTCAGCTTCAGGACCTGGCCTCTGTATTGATGCGACATGACGCATGTAGTGTGTAGGAAAGCACAAATTGATCAAAAATATGCAGAACTAGCGCCTGAAATTCGCTTGTCTACGCTAGGAAAACAGCCGGATTCGCTGGTAAACTCGCCCACATGGAAATAGATAAACCCGTGAGCAGAAAAGCTTGCGAGAACACGCGAGCGGAATAGCTCACATGGAAAGCGGGCCTTATGTCCAGTGGTTTGTCGCCGGTGCTCTTCGATGTCACCAATGCATACTTACGTTCGCTGATCAGGAACAGGGTCAATACCCACGCGGTATAATAAGATCAGTGGACAAGTTTATGCAGCCGCGAACATAAATGACGGACAGCACCCATTAAGGTCACTAAGTTAATTTATTACCGACTTTTCAAATGTAGCTGTCCGAGCCACTTTATCGGTTAATAAAGACAGGGGTAATAATATATCTACATTTTAACGACTTAATTTCTAAGATCCATCGTATTCTGTATACTAATAAATGGCTTACATTTATTAACCCTTTGGCTGTTGAAATTCAAACGTCTCACTTTCATGATATCTATACAGAAGAGTTGTTGAATATGACAGCAACATGCTTCAGTCGAATTAGTTGTAAAATATTCAACAAAATATTCGTTATATTAGAAGGAGTCCACCATTTCTGGTTTGTACCCAGATCATAAGACTACATTCGCCCAACCTATGTTGCAATATTGGCCCAACGTTGGCTATCTAGGTTGGCCCAACATCATTCCGCTGATTGGCCTAACATTGGGCCAACATATTTACTAAATGTTGTGGAAATATTACAAAGAATGTTATTTTTATATCTGCAATATACTTAACACATTGCCAAAGCAGTGGGCGCAATAATGAAATGTGTCAAAACTGTTTGCTGGGTGCGATGTCGAATCAAAGGTTTGCGAGGCACGAAAGGAATACAATTTTAGGACAGGTTGCCTTTATCCAGAGCATCGTGTCGTAAAAAAAGTTTTTCACAACACATTAAAATTATATTAGACCATAGAATTATTTTGAATGAAGATAATATTTAGACCACATATAGTTGGTTTCAGATATAGAACTGCTTATTGAATTTACCCAATCTCGTTATTCCTAACACAGACTTAGTTTTAACCCCTCTTGTGTCAACAGCGCCTCAAAACGATCAAAATTTTACTCGATATATCAATTAAACATTTTGATGGTCAATACTTTTCAAGATATTTTAATCTTAGAAGACTATTTTTGTAACTTACCACTGAATATTTTTTTCGCTGGCTTGACAATTAAATGGGTAATGGTAAAGAAAATTAAAGTTGTTACTTAGCCAGTGTCTATCTGCAGGCCGAGAGAAGAGTATTTTTGAAAACTTACCACTAGAATGACTGGCTCGGTTACCGAGCCAGTCATTCTAGTGGTAAATATTAAAAAATACTCTTCTCTAGGCCTTTCAAATCGCCATGCCTAAAGATTATTGCAAAGTTGTTTTCTGGTAAGATTTGCCATTAAAGGGTTAAGTTGACAAAAGAGGGGTTAAATAATGTTAGATCGAGTTGCTGAGTTACCGCCATTGAGACGCGAGTATTTATCATTAAAACTGTAATTTTACCACTGTTATGAGAAACGTTGGTCCAACACATGCGTATATCATTATTAAATACAGTGCCTATAAGTTGTTGGGCCTGCATTGGCCCAACAGCTGTAGCCGTTTCAGCAACTGTAGCCATTGTAGCAACTGTAGCCATTGTAACAACTGTAGCCGCTATAGCAACTATAACCATTGTAGCAACTGTAGCCATTGTAGCAACTGTATCTGTTATAGCAACTGTAGCCGCTATAGCAACTATAACCATTGTAGCAACTGTAGCCGTTGTAGCAACTGTATCCATTGTAGCAACTGTAGCCGTCGTAGCAAATGTAGCTGTTGACTCAACAACTGTAACACAACTGTAATCTTGCCACTGTTTCACCAACGTTAGCCCAACCATCGCATATACATTTATTATATGCATTGGCTATAAGTTGTTTGTCCAACGTTGTCCCATCAACTGTACCCCAACTGTAATTTAACCACTGTTATACCAACGTTGGTCCAACATTTTACTTAAGGCTAACGACGGTGGTGCCAACCAATGGATGAATCCAGTAGGGCTATGCCACACCCATCTCGAGCTAAGCACCACCCATCCCTAGATATGCTCCACCCGTCTCTAACTAAGCGACACCATCCTTTAGTCCTGTTGGAATCGTTCGAACCCTGAAGTCCCTGAATCTTAACATCCAGAAAACTATACAGGCAAGCAATTGGATTTTTAAAACTAATTTGAATGAGTGCTGTTGCAGCAGCAGCAGCAGCAACAGCAGCAGCAGCAGCAGCAGCAGCAGCAGCAGCAGCAGCAGCAGCAGCAGCAGCAGCAACAGCAACAACAGCAGCAACAGCAGCAACAGCAGCAACAGCAACAGCAACAGCAACAACAACAGCAACATCAACAGCAACAGCAACAGCAACAGCAGCAACACCAGCAACAGCAACATCCACAGCAGCAACAACAACGGCAACAGCAACATCACTAGCAGCAGCAGCAGCAGCAGCAACAACAACAACAACAACAACAACAACAACAACAACAATCAAATAAGAAAGAAGGAAAAAAGAGTAAAATTCAAACATTTTAAAAGTACGCAAATGCTTGGCATGTCAAAGATTAAAACCTCTTTATTATGAAAATATTATCATAAACACTTTACATTGTTTTGTGGCTTATACATGGTCACTTGGGTCATTATAAGGGATAATAAACAGCGGGAGTACATATATCTTCAAATATTCGAAATAAACATTAAGACTATTCAAAATAATTCGGTTTCGAAGTTACCGGTATGTGTTCCGTAAAATACCAGAGGTCGACAGGTCGTGATCTCACGCGAGAATCTCATGTTACCTTTTCCAGACAACTAAGCACGTGCTGTGACAATGGTGGAAGAAAGCTGACGACAAAAGAAGCTGCGTTTCGTTACAATGTTTAGCTCGATGAACCGTGCGTTTTCTTAGAAAAACATGGACCGAGGCTAATAAAAGGGATTCGGCAGTAAAAAAGAGTCACTGAAGAGGATCTTAAAATAAATTTTGGTTTGTTTATCTTTTAAAGAATTGATTTTACCACAGCCTACGCTTATGCACTTTATTCGCCGCCATATTGAATATACATACAGACTGACATTTGATCTACAGAATGTATTGTATTATACGTAAAACCTACACATGTGGTGTTTATGTGAGTATATCTCAAGAGATATACACAAGTCCATCCCATTTTGTTTATTATTTATTATTTATGCCGTGAAAAGCGCATTTCAATTAAACAGAGCAATATTTCCTAGCTCCTGTGAAAGATATACAAACTTTTTTACGCATATGTTGAACGTAAAGCTTGGCGTCTCCACAGGCGCCATAGTTCGCTCGTTATCTCAAACGCTAACGTAAACTCGACATACCTATATCTCAGTTAGTGAATATTAACGCTTTCAACATCCGAAATCTTAGTATCTTCAGAACAAACATACTTATATATGATACCGTGGACATACATTTAACTATTGCTTATCCAACAACAGCTTGCGATCAAAATCAAAATATATAGAGTTAAAAATTATATAGCATCCAATTTCTCACATCATTAAAAAATTGGCCTGCACATCTGGTATGTGGACTTAACATTAGGTCATACCTAGATAGGTATTCAAACATTCCGATCGTGCAAATGTATGGTATTTACTTTGTAATCAATTGTAGCCTAAGTGGTAAATACCGTATACGTTACGCGGGCTTAGATATCGATCATTTGATATCTTTACAAACATAGCTAAATCCTGAAAGGTGTTCGTTCCACCGCCCATTTCGTCACAGCACTCAAGTTCAAAACGTTTATGGAAAGGAAGATTGGATTAACGGCTTAATCTGAGTTACTGTAAGCTGTTGCTGTCTTAAACAGCGAGGTCTTTCAGCCAAATCGATTTTAGATTTTGAACACAAGTTCCAACTACGATGCTAAATGTAATTGAAAGTGTTAATACAACCGGAATATAGTTAGTTAGGGTCACAGACAATAAATAGATCCATTACGACAGAGATTATCGAACAATATTTATCCAACACAAATTTTAGCTTTATCTTATCGAAATCTTTACATACACAAGACCGCGTTTTCGAGACCAACGAGACAGTTAATTTGTTTTCAAACCATGTAGAAATATGTTAAATTTCGCACATCGCTGACATTTTAGGATGATTTATAGTTCAAGTTCAGGTTCATTGTCAACCAAAGAGATAAAGAAAATGGTAGTCCGGAAACAATGCTGTCTTAAGTGCACATGACCTATATATATATATAAAGGGACACTGACTGAGCTTAGGAACATAACATTACTGAATACTGGTAACACTAATGAGTAAGCGTTCCATCAACAAGGATCTGATCTGATCGAAGACGATAGACAAATATCGATGTAGGCATTTAGCCAGTAATCAGTCTTGCAGTACCATCCCGTAACTACTTGCATATTCAGCACATTAAACTCTAGCGTGTCCCTAGATTTTACCTTATAGATCAATCAAATGACGTCATAATCAACGTGTAGGCTGACATCATAATCGATTACGTCATGAATGACGGGACTGAGTCCGTCATAGACGCTTAAGTACGAATTTTATGTCGTTACTATTTAATAAACATTCTGTTGGATACTTTGAAACTAATTTGACTGGGCGCTGTTGCTGTCTTAGGCAGCAGCAGCGCCTAGTCGAATTAGTTTTAAAAATGCTCACCAGCTTAACTGTATAATGCTCGACCCAGTCATTCCGGTGATACATTTTCATAAAAAGTCTTCAATTGGCCTGCAAATGGACATATATTCACTCAACAAAATGCCAATTTTCGCGACCGATTTCATTAAGGAGCAATTAAAAGGTTGGTTTTGAAAAATTGTATGGAGAATAAATTATTCACGATTATTTAATTTTAAATCATAAAAATTCACGATCTAAAAAATAATCTCGATTTCCGGTTTAATCACGTAATCGTGCAAGCCTAATCTGTGTATCTCCCAGAGTCACCAAATGGAACGAACTGCAGTATTTGCAGTAGATAATAATACACATTGATACTACCCTGATAACGCAGCTTACTGGGCGGATGCTAGGTTGATACGGGACCGATATAGGCTAGCGGATTTTGGAGAAGCTGGGGAAAAAATTGCAATGTTATCGAAATCAACGTTTTCTTGCTCCCCTATGGTCATATTATCACAGAAAAAGAGTCCTAACCAATATCCCTTGGGCAAAATTTTTTCCGGCACATTGAAATTTTGCCGCTTTTTGCGTTCTTAGAAACCCTGATTTTTTTGGGTAGTCAAAAGCAAGTCCTTTTTTCTGACAGTGTGTCTAGGAGTACAGCACTGAAACTGTATATTTATCGGGTGTACAATATTCTCTTAGTCTGTCAATGATTCCTTTAGTTGTAGTCATGGTCACGTGAGAAAAAAACAAGATGGCTGCGCGGACTATGGATAAATATTACTTTTGTCAGCAGCCATTCATTTGTCGCATACTTGCGATCAGAAACCCTACTAAAATGAATGAAATCGATAAAAAAATACCGAGTAAATAATTTCTATCAAGAATTTTAAAGACATATATTTCTTTAGGTGAATGCGGTATATTTTAAACAACGAGAACTGAGGATTCTGACAGATGTAAAAATCATTGGCAAAAGATTATCCAAGAAACACATCTTGTCTGCTATCTTTGCCCATACACTAATCGATATCTTGTTCATCATCATCATCGCCAACGTCTTCACATCCGGAAGGAACAACCGCGTTGCTACACGTTTCTCCATGGCAACCGCCACATGCAGCGAGACAGGGTAATCCTGATTTGTAGCATGAACATTGCCTTGTTCCACATTGGGTTTTATTAGTAATTTTACAATTACAACGAATAAATTTCAGAACATTTGCAGGTGCAGCATCGATATCTGTCATGACTGGGCGCATAACCTTGTTTTCCAACTTCCGGCCCCATTCGTACGGATTAAGGCACTTATCGAGTTCAGCCCATTGGACAATTTGCAGATGGACACGGAGACTGTGGTAATGAGCCGCTCGATCAGTTGGTGGAAGTCTCTCAGGCTCAATTCTATTACACCGTGCAATCATTGCTTGATAACGCATGTGTCTCAAGGATGTCAGTGATTCAAACTCCTTCCCTCCATAAAGGATACAGAAAACAGATATACCGGCATTACCGACGTCTTGGGGTGTCGTCTCAGTATCAGCCATTTCATGAGCTAGTAACTGTAGTTTGCTCTGTTTAGATAAGATTTTCATTACATGAGTTTTTCCTTGTCCAAAGGTAGATGAAGTTGTATCGCACCCACTCCATGCATGGATGAACAGTATGTTGTCATGCAATACTGGATTCATCACTTCATGTGCTTCGCGAAGGCTGTACATCTGCACAGTTTTATTCGGTCCATTTGTTTTTTTCTCGTTAACTAGAAATATATCAGCCATGTATGTTTTCCAGTGGTGAATTAGCATAATAAAAATGTCCGTGTCTTCCGCTACAACCATTACTGATTGACTGCTTTTCGAAAAGTCCAGAGCTGTCGAGTTAGTGGGGTGAGAAACTCCCTTCCTTTACCGATATTACTAATTTCATTGCTACTCGGATAACATTTTTTTGAGTACTCTCGCTGACGTATCTCGTCTTTCAGTAGTTTGGCACACGTAGCAACTATTCTTTCAGTTTCTAGTTTGACATTTTCTCTCTTTTCGGAGTGCCATTTCTCATATACTATGTAACTAGCCATATCATGGAAAAATAATATATCTTCACGACCCCCTTTCATTCGCGACCAGATTATGTGGTTGCCGTAATGGTCGTGCAGTTTCTCTCTCAGGCTCTTAATGCCGTAAACTTCTTCACCACTCGATATCATTATCGTCTTCTCGTATATTTCCGTGATAGTCCTTTTTTCTGACACCCCCTCATCATCCAGCCAATGGCAAAGTGCCTCAAACCAGCTTTGCTTCTTTGAATTGGTTAGCCGACCGACTGGTACATTAGCAGTGTTTGCAGAACAGAAGAAATCTGTATAACATTTGCAATGATATTGGGCTGATGATGCGACTAAATCTATACAGTCATTTACTCTTAACATAATTTGATGAGCCTAGGTGTCATTTCATTTCATGCACTGATTCAAGACAGATTGTCTGAATGCAAGCAAGGTAACCTTTGACACCGAGTCTTTACCTGGATGTTTACTGTCAAAGACTGCTGTTTTCCCACACAAAAAGCAACCTCCCGTTCAGTCAAAAGGCTCCGTACTTGATCTTAATCTTTTTGATGTTGTTGCACCACTGTCACTATATGTTATACTTCTTCTCAGATCAGCTTCTGGACCGCTAGTATAATCATCCCCACATCTATTGTGTACATACACGTTACAAATGGGCAGTGTTACCGATCTTTCTAATAAATATTCATTCAGTTCTCTATCCCCCCCGAAGACGACTTATACGAATAAGCGTTTCAAGACCTTTTTTTATAAACCTTTTGTTTATCATCTCCCATAACCTCCCGACAAACAACACGATTTCCCTCAGATAAGATACCCGGCATGGGAATGCAATTTTCATCTAATTGATAACTCATTGTCGAATGTATTAAAAACCCATAAGGAATTCAAGCATAGCACGTGTTCACAACCACGATATGATAGTGAATAAGCATATTAGGTAACTTTATTTCAACCTGTTACACGCAAAAGTCATAATTGTCTTTTGATTTACATTAATTGCCAGTTTCTAAAGTTATCCTAGACCATGTATTATTATTACAAATGATTAATTATACGCGTACTCTGACCACAGACCGCGCTAAGTTGGCTATATTTGTAAACGATGTATTGTCCTGAACAAATTTATTCGCTAACTTTCTTATTATGACGCAAAATATATTGATAGCAAAAAAGATACAGTTATATTTTCATAAATACTGTGAATTGACCTCTATATTGGTGATCATCAAAGAATTCTCCAAGGTTATTTTTGATATAGTTCAACAATTATTATTCTACACGATAGGGTATTGCATCTTCGAAATGTATGCCAATTTTCAGCACTCTAATCGTACGGAAACGTCATAAACAATCCCTGATTCTAACAACTGTGTTTGCAGGTCATTATGGTAGGATCGTCCGCTACACAGAAGAAGAAGAAGTAGAAGAGGAGGAGGAAGAAGAAGAAGAAGAAGAAGAAGAAATCTTATTTGTCTTGTGTAAAGTTTATTTAGGATGATGTCTTTCAAACGTCCTCCGTGCAGAGTATTGAATGGGCCTTGCAATGCCACTTCCTATTTCACCTATGAATATATTGTCTCAAGTTTCCTGTATTCATCCACAATTATAGCCTGCCTTGAAATTTATGAAAGATGTCTGTACATGTTGTCCTAGTAAACCACAGCAAATAGGTTTCACAATATTCTCCAGGCTTATGTGCTTTACAAACATAGGTGCAATCAAATAGAACCAATGTTTCAGACCTACCAGTGAATATACATTTACGAGTGGACAACCAATTTGGAAAGTTGAATGGATGTTTGCTTGTTTGGTTGTTTGGTTGGTTGGTTGATTGGTTGGTTTGGTGGTTTCCCAAAACACTTTCGAACTTTTTGTAGGAGGAAAGTGACATTCCTGCGACACACCACCGACAAATAACGTTATTTGATTGAGAGGTTGGACCCATGTTTTGTGCAAATTGATATCCATACTACTGCTGACATGCTTTATAGCTCTTATATATAAACATAGCATAGCCTTGAAGCTGGTGTTATAACAAATACGGACTTACAATATCGCTGCAGGAGGCTTCACAATCTACACGCCGATGAAGGAGCACTTGGCCCGATTTTAGATTGAATAAGAATCATTATATCTAATCCCCACTTGTAATCTGTAGCGTGTATGAAATTACACATCTAAACCAAATACTTGAGGTTTCTGAAATTATTCGGCCAGTGACCCAAGAAGTCGCTAAGTGAACAGTTTGAGCGATAAACATTTAAATGTAAAATTGATAACGATATCTTGATATATAAGGGATTAACCCTTTTAACCATGAATTCCCAGAAATGTAATTTTAAAACGATCGTACAGGTAAGCTGTTGAGTATCTTGAAACTACTTTGACAGGAACCTGTTGCTGCCATAGGCAGCAACAGCTCCCAGTCAAATTAGTTTCAAAATACTCAGCAGAATATCCATAAAATCGTGAAGGATTTTGGTGTTTTGGCCTTTCGGATCCAAAGGGTTAAGATTGCAGTTTTGATTGATACGACCTGTGTCTGGGCCTAAAGTGATAGGGTTAGTCAAGATAAAAGTATGGACTATTATAGAAACCATCTTGTTGTTACACTAAAATCTTAGTAGAAGGCTTTGCCACCAGTCACTACTTCTAAGACAAACAATCCATGCCACTGACATAAAATGATTAGTGCGAGGGAAATACAGAAGGACGGCGCATAAAGAAAACGCACACACCTATAATTGGCCAAACTACCCCACCCATTCTTTCTCGCCAATAAACTATAATAACAGGTGTCGAATTGCTGTTTGATGATACATTTTGCCCTTCCTAAATAGATTACCTGCACAATTTTCCAGACATTTAGATTTTGGGAGTTCAGGGTTCGATCGATCCCAACACGGGTAAAGTGTGGGCGGAACTTAACTAGAGATGGCCAAGATGCGTTTACCTCCACACATTAACCCCACACTGACGAAGTAAAAAGAGTTGGAGACATGACTCGAAAGACTCCAGCATTCCTGTACTGGAACACAATACTCACTATAGAGCTACTTTGACTCATGTTTATAAGAGCCCATCGTCAAATAAACTGTTCAGTGCATGTGGAGTCACTGTAGGTCATGTGCTATTGCTTCTTGGCAATCCATCATCAAAATTATTCTCCCTGCATTCCAGTTCATATCCATAACATGGAAAACGTACCCCCTTCCAACCTGGAAGAATTTACACAGCATTGCCATTGGGTTGTTTCCAAGATTACCAACAGATTTTCAGTCATGCTTAGTGATCAGTAACACGAGCTGAATAATTTAATGGCACGGTGAAAGGTTATGAGGTGTAGATCTACTTATAGCTAGAGAACTCATCAGCCTTCCGAAAGTGGATGCTAGCAGGACCTGAACAAGTAGGACTACTGCAGGAATTTGAAGAAAGCTTTCCTGAAGAGACCGAAAACCATTGCCATCACGAGGAGGGCCTTTGCAATAAAAAAACACTTCGGACAGTGAGCCTTAAATTTGGCAGAGCCCATCAGTGAAATTGTAAATCCTTTCCTTAGCGACACTCCAGAGATTGTAACTCTGAATACGGTGTTATGAACGGATGTGTTGTTGACACTGTCCGCACTGTGGAAGCACTTGACAAGACCCAATATAATTACTACCACCAGTCAGTGCTGGTATATCTCACCCGCTCTATTCATTGCACAATCAAGAAAAACTGCCTACGACTCTCCGAATGTCCTGCTCCTAAACAGTAAACTAAACAGTGGATATGTACGATCTAGATGATAATACTGACCTTTTTGTTTTTCCGGGTTAGCGTTGTTCCACAGAAAAATCAACTGAACTATATGCTCCAAGCTTATTTGACCCGCACATCCTCTCCACAAACACAGTCAATTATCGTTTTCTTCCCTACATCATGAACTACCTGGACACCTCCAAAAGTGTGGATGCAGTACGGTAGTTTGGGACACTTACCTTAAAAGCGGTATCATAGATTGTACAAGGGAAAAGGGCGGGAAAGGCGTCAGGAGAAAAGTTGTTGGTAAAAACAAAATACCTGGGAAATGGGCAAATTTTCTGCATGATCCAGCTAGCAGACAAGAACCTTTTGCCTTTCTCTCTGACAAAGCTTCTGCCAGTGAATTTCCCCGTAGAATGAGGTTGTTATTACATCTGGTCAAAAGGGTTGTGATCAGAGGAGCCAACCACAGCATGCGACAAAGTGTCCATGAAAACGCAGATATAAGAATACTGCTTCATTTTCAGGACGCTTTACAGAATAACTCTGACATGTCTGGTTCGCACTCTGAATATTGACGTTATCATCACACTAGTGGCGACGTTTCGCCACCTATATGTGCCCAGAAGTCCATCTGCAGACATATGAGTGGCTTGCTGCACAGGAAGAGCTTCAACTATTTACACATCATTGCAATTGCACAGGCATTAGGGGAAGATTGGTTCATGCCCTTACTAATCTTCCACATTGTCACAGGGCTGTGATACAGTTTCTTCATTTTTTGGAAAGGGGAGATGATCGGTACGGAGGCATGAACATCATATCCTTGTGAAGCTGTAGCTTCGAGTTTGTGGCAGAGAACCCAATGGACCTTTCCGGTTTTAGCTATGCCCCGCCCATCTCTAGCTAAGCTCCACCCACATCTCGCTCGTGTTGGAATCGATCGATCGATCTCAGAACACCATGACTATCAATTTCCAAAAAACTACACAAGTAAGCTGTTGAACACTTTGTAACTAATTTGCCGAAGGCAGCAACATCGCCCAGTCAAATTATTTTCAAAATATTCAACAGAATGTTTATTAAATAGCAAAGAATTACAAAGACATACAATTTATACAACGTGTCGGGGTATTTGAGATTTGATGACGGTCTATATGAACCCTTTGTGACGTAATGATTGTGACGTCATCATACACGCGCTGTGCGGATTATGACGTCATACGAGGTCAGATGATGGATGGATACTCTGGAAAGGTGAATTACTGAGCTGGAGGTTGAAGCTGAGTATTTCAAGCTGCTTGAACCCTATACGGTTGTCCTGTATGACAAGACCAGCTATCTGAACTGTGCTAATGAGGCACGCAGAGAGATGTTTTGCCAGAAAGATTAAAGCGATGCTAATCGCATCTCAAATGTTGTATTGCACCGATAGAATATGGTTTATAGATTCTATATCATTCATATCCTGTCACATTCCCTGATCTGTATCGCAATTATCTGTTTTGTATATCGAGTAAATGTTGAACAGTGATCGACACCATTTTGTCTCCTCAAGCTATTGTGTGTGATGTCATGTAAGGTCCAATGCATCGCATTTTTTTATTATGTAATGCTCATCCCATCGAGTATTTTGAAACTAATTTGACTGGTAGTTGTTGTTGCCTATGGCAACATTGGTTTTAATTTAATTGGTTTCAAAATATTCAACAACTTACCTGTATGATTGCTTTTATACCACTTTGCCAAACTATAGCTGGAGCCTCTATGACTGAGCGTATATAGCGAGGCAGGCACACTGGGGTTTTTCTGATTGGTTGAAAAGTAAATCATGACAGCCGTCATAGGGTGTAGAAATGTACCAACATTTAACTACTAAATCCTGAATATCTTTCCTTAGCGGCGGCGTGATAAAAAGCTTAAAATTACCTGAATAGTTTATGACCGGCGTGTTAGCTCGCCTGAATAACTATCAAGAGATGGGATTAGTTATCCTTTAAACACTGGAAACCATTTCTCTATTTCTAAATGCACGACTTCAGCACTCGGAGCGTGCTGCTTACCAGACAGTAGTCTGGGTGATCAGTAATCTGTCCCAGGAACAGATACTATCTCCTGAGGGATGGGGGATGGACGATTGACAAATTCCTGGCTCCCTGCGTAGTCACCGCTTCTACTTGCTTCCAAAAACTTGTAGAGAGCTGGCACTGTAAGAGCAAAGGTTGGTGTGGTGGCAGATGTGCTTATAAGAAAGCTGAAGTGGCGATGCATAGAGCTGTGTAAATGCAATTGTCACAAACAGACACATATCCAGATGAACATTGCCATTGCTTTAAACATTTATTTGTAGTTGTTGCGCTTGCTAGCATCCTGTTTAATACAATAGCTGCAGCCATTTTATGACATTGCCAGTTTCCCATTCATTTAAACTGCTTTTAGTTGAATGTCTTGTTAATAAATGACAAAATCAAGATGTAAAATGTGTCAAGATGATGCCTGGTATGATTTCCACATAAATACCTAAACTTCAGTTCATTTGATAGATTTTTAATTATTTAATTGTTAGTAATATATTCAATTTGCCTGTTCCTTCTAATAATGAAATACAAAAAAATGAAACGATCACATGACAACAACCAAGACTGTCACAGTTGATGGATCCTAACCAGAAGGTAATGAACCTTTCCATTGTATCCACCCATCATATGACGTCATAAAACTATGTGACGTGTAGAATGACATTACAATCAATGACGTCATTATGACGTCATGAAAGACGTAGATAAGTACGTCACGAACGCATAATTGAAGACGGACTATGCGTTGTTGTACGAATTGTATGTCAACTATTTAATGGATATCCTGTTGAATATTTTGAAACTAATTTGACTGGACGCTGTTGCTGCCATAGGTACAAAATATTTAACAACTTACCTGCATAGTTTTTTTAGGAAATTGTTAATCAGGGCATTCGAAGATCGATAATCTCAACACGGCGAAGTGTGGGTGGAGCTTAGTTAGAGGTGGGCGGGGCATAGCTAAAAGATATATTCAGAATTCAGTTGATATTACCTCCAGAACTACAGGATATACACACCGAGAGCATCTAAATTTCAAATATTACTGAGCGATTCAATCCCTCAACAAATAAATCGTTGAGTGACACACCTCCCTGAACAACGACAAGTGTGCGGCCTTTTACTCACGCACTCATGTTCTAAAAAAATCCTATATTCATCCCTGACTGATCGCACTTTATAATATAAACTGCTAAGGGAATTTCTTTGTACGTGACGATACCTTAACTTTAGTGGATTAGTGGGATTTGAACTCGTTGATTCAGCCTTGCATGCATCCCTTAAAGGTGCATATTCACACCAGAATGATTGAAAATAAAATTGTTAAAATTGCGTACTTTTATAAGCTTAAATTATGTGCATATGTGTAATGAAACGAAATAAATCTTAACATATGATGATTCCATTCCATATAAATTAATGCCTCTTTTTCAATTTCGGAACATAAAAAACTAGAAGTGGCTCTCTTTCAAAAAACTAATATAGAGGTCGCTCACATAAACTAACACCTACGACCGTTTAATATTAAAGTTATTGAACGAGTGTAATGTGAAAAGAACTTTATGATTGATTGCTGAAAAAAGTGAACACTCTTTTAAATTTTTTGCAGTCTGAATACAATTTTTCATTCTTAAAATAGCTCTTATTGGTTGTCCTGATAAATACATATGCCTATGAATAACTAATAACTTCTAATAAATTATTAAGCAACTGACACATGGGTAGCTTTATTTGTGTCCTGTGATGATGCTAATGAAATGTGTAATCTATTCAACACTCTATTTCTAGATATGTTAACTGAATATATCCCAAACAGAGTAGTGAAAATGAGATCAGATGACAAATCTTGGGTAACCGGTGCCTTAAGGCGAGAAATCTTAAAAGAGATCGCCTTAGGAAAAAAGCAAGACACAGTCAACATCAAAATGACTGGTGTAAATTTAAAAGACAACGCGATAAAGGTTACAATGTGAAAAAGAAAGCAAAGCAGGACTTCGTAGGATCAGCTGATTTAATGCTTAATGAACTCTATTCACAACTCACGTCCTTACTGCAAATTAGGCAAACAACTTATACACTGTGGTACTACAACAACACTTATTCCTCCTCTGATATACAATGATAATGGTCGTGTAAAATGGGCTACCACTGACTTGGAAAAAGCAACATGTTTAAACAATTATTTCTCATCCATTTCAAAGGTCGATGATACAGGTGCGCACTTACCAATTCTTGACAGAAAACTAATAATATACTCTCCGACATTTCAATCCAGGAATCCGAAATAATTGACATAATTAAAACGCTGACGTTAAACAAAACTTCTGGCAGTGATAAGATAAGTCATAAACTGCTCAAAGAAACGATGCATGCCAGGGCCTCTATTTATACCTGCTTTTCAGTGATCATGGTGGTTACCTACATGCAAGAAATTCTACTAAAGCATCGACAGAGTATGTTAAAAAATGATAACTTCATCGCAATGTTATCATTGGCTCTGCACTGTGTTGAGTTTCCAATCAGAATGACGCGGCTCCATTACGAAAATGTATGAATTGTGTGTCTTTGATGAATTTACAATTTATTAAACATTCTTTCAGAGGCAGCTACAGCCCTCAGTCAAATTAATTTTTAAATAACCCACAACTTATTTATTTGGCAAGGTAGGAAATGGTTAAAATAGAATAATTTCACACCCAAGTAATATTTCAACATTTCGACACAAGTGCAGGAGATGCGTCTAGATAAACATTCTTATGGCCCAGTATGCACAGTCATAGGTTTTTCTTATTTTGCACCCAGACTGATACCATAAATGCTACATTCATGTTGCTATGGTGGAAATAGACATCTTTGGATATCGTAGTGATCATGGTAGATCTATATGTACGCGGAATGGGTGGCCCCATTACTACTTATTCCACGCCCATTTCTATTTAAGCATCGTCCACCTGTTTAGGACTGTTGGAATCGCTTTGAATGAAACGTTAAAAACGGAAGTCTCAGACTATAAGTTTTAAGGCAACTATACAAGCTAGTTAATGCATTTTTTGAAACTAATGTTACTTTGGTAGTCCCCTGTCTTAGAGGTTGGAATGTTCACCTTTGGAAGAAATCACCAAATTTGGCACATATGACTCTTGACAGGTGCTAATCAAATCCTGATATAGGACACACATTTTGGGATTGGGTAACGCCCCCTAATTAGCATAAATCCAAAATGGCCGCCGCCGATATAAGCTAAACCGAATATGGCCATATCGGTATATCCCAACTAGCAATTGACAGTTCCAGTGAGTGTTATGTATTTGGATGGTCATCGAGATGTCCGATCGATTGGAGAGGCTTTTTGTCTTCATCCACTGTGAAGGTCACCAGAAAATGTCAAGGTCAAATGTTTTCGGTCCAAGAATAGCTATAAATCGTCCAATAAAACGGACCTTTGACCATTTTAGATTGTGTTAAATCTATTGCATTCCAGGTCAGATCAGGCTATACTAAAATTATAAATGTATCACTTTGTCTCCACGATCTCAAGATCAAGTCTGGAAGATCAAGGTCATGACACTTTACGCGTCACACGATCCGTATATTGCTAAAACTAACATCGTCAGAATAATGAATAACAAGCCTAGCTAACTAATGGTAATGCGATTCCGATGTGTTTGGTATACAGTCTTATAGTCTTGGTGATGTCTGATCGCCTGAAGAGGTTTTCCTCATCATCGAAGGTCACCATATAAAGGTCAAGGTCAAATGTTTTTGGCTGTAAATCGCTATAAATCGCCAACAAAACTGACTTTTTACATTTTACAATGTGTTAAATTTATTATCTGCTGTGGCTGATAATGCTATTCTAAAATGAATGCAACTCACTGTCTAAATAATATCAAGATCAAGTCCGGGAATCCAAGGTCATCACCATTTATGTGCTGCTCAATTTCATGTTGGTGTCGGAGAAGGGCCGGGACGACCATAACAGCTTCCTCCACATTTGCATCTGCCTGTACACGCGAGCCCTTTCGTATAGCAGGAGCACCATACTGTGTAGCTTAGAGTGCAGCCGCATGTGACCAATTCGTCCAATACTTTTACTACTCGACAGAGAGGGGTCTGGAAAGGCACCCAACCAGTCTCAGACTTAACCCACCCCCACTAGCCTGGGTACGGCAAAACTTGTTTGGCCACGAGAGATTGCCACACACATATCCAGCTTGATAAGTTACTCCCTTGACATGCTCTATCAAGGCTGCTTTAGTTGGTGGCAGGTACTTAAACGTACGAGAGGATTCAGCGCATATATGCTGGCGTGCTTGATTGGCTTCTGCCAGAGGACAGGACACAGAGTATAGCCAGATGACGAAACTCAATTAACTTGATATCCTCTGAAGATAATGTGAGATGTCTCTCCACTAGGTGGCATAACACGTTTGTAAGTTCCCACCTTGTACTTCACTTTCCATATGCTGACTTCTTCCCTGTGCCAGAAAACAAGGATGTGTCATCAGACCCTGTCAGGGCATGGTATGCGGGGAGCGTGCGTGTCTTTGCAGGATGCATGGTATTGCAGATATCGTGGATGGAAACATATCCTAATTTCTTGCCCATTCCAAATGTCACCCATAGTTTCTCTGCCCCAATCTCAGTTTAGAAAGCGATCCCCAGGACAACGATATTAGTGTCATTTGCGATAATCAGTCTGCGTTTGTAGCCTTCTGACACCACATTTGCTGCATGCAACATAGCTCTAGTATCAAACTCCTCATGGGTGCATGGGCTGAGAGAATAATCTGACCCACTCGCAGGGTCATCAACGTATGGTGCAGTATTCATGAGAATGAGCTCATCCATAGTTGCAATAACCACTTTCCCCTCACAGAAGATGGACTGTGCTATCAATTTGGATAGATATTGGAACAGTTCCACCTTATTGGCTTCGTTGCGTAGATAGCTGGTCCAGTTCCTCGGCATTTCCCACTCCCATCACTTGGTAATTGCTGTCTGACTCCTACTCCCCTTTTCTCCCTGGTTGTCGCTTTCAAGCTGTCTGATAAATACCTGTCCCAGATGACATCAATGCAATGGGAAGACTCGCTGCTGGGCAGAGCGTTCGCGCTGTTGCTCGACATTTTAATGTTCACGCCTCAACCATTTCCCGTCTCCGCCAACGTGAGCAGGAAACTGGACATGTTAATGACCGACCACGATCTGGCAGACCGAGAGCAACAACGCCACGAGAAGACCGCTACTTAGTGACGTCATCACGTTTGAGACTGCGCCGCGGCTGTCCCGTAATTTGCACACCGCTAGTGGCACTACAGTGCATGCACAAACTGTGTGAAACAGACTCCATGATGCTGAACTGCATGCCCGTCGTCCACTTGTTGCTGTTCCGCTTACAGAGCGTCACTTTGAAACCTTACAGCCCCAGAATCCCATTTTCAAGGTAATCTATACAGCTAAGATGCTGAATATTTTGAAACTAATTTGACAGGGTCCTGTTGCTGCCTATGGCAGCAACAGCGCCCTGTCAAATTAGTTTCAAAATATTCAACAGGATGGTTATTAAATGGTAATAACATACAATTCGCACACCTGGCGGACTATTCTTGAAAGGTTCAGGACGGACTTATTTACGTCATTCATACGCATTTTGATTGTGACGCCAGCCTACCTGTGATGTAATTGATTATGACGTCAATAGTTGAGTGACAGATTGGATGCTTCTATTATCAGTAAATGATGAATAGAATCTCAAACTCGACTTACTATAACAATTTTCAACCTCGTTCAGCACATATCATTTAAAACCAATTTTACTGAACCAGGTTGATAATTTTCATCTTAAATGAGAACAAGTTCGATGCCATGTATGACTTATGTGTATATCCGTCAATGAAACCAAAATATACGTATTTAGAGATTTATTCAGATAAGCCAAATTGAAAAAAAGATTTACTTACTACCCACTTAAAGTTATTATCGGCATTACCCGTGCATATCGTATCGGCACGAATAGACCCCCTAAGATTTGATCGTATTATATTACGGAACATCATTTTATGGGCTAGGCTTGTGTTTATATCTGAAGCATAGAGTAGTAGGCCTATACTTGATCACACCCATAACGATCGCTTTTCACGAAACAGTAACAGCAAGTTGTATGAAACGTATAATTATGTCACATCACGCGCAGTAAATTATAATAGTCGATTGATCTTATAAGGTATTAGAGTGCTGAAGACGGAGGTTCCAGGCCGCACGGCGCACTCTAATAAACCACGGATCCACGCACTTAACGCTTATGATCATGTCGATAGTCACTTACAGGACTGGCGGTATGATCAGCGAACGAAAAGAAGAAGAAGAAGGTATTAGATGAAAAAGTCGCAAGAAACGAACACGTATTTATAGGGCCTATCTATAGGTGGGCTTTTGCGATTATTGCTGTGAGTGATCACGATCGATCGATTATTTAAAAATAATCGCGATTACTCGATTTATCAGTCTCGGTACAAATTAACCAGACAATGCTCAACAATACTATCTCAATTACGAAAGCTACAATAGTGTTTAGAAGTGTCCATTTCCAGAAGAAAAAGTAAACTATTTTTGAAAATGTATCGCTGGAATGCCTGGCTCGATGCTCGAGCCAGTCATTCCAGTGATACATTAAAAAAAAAGTATTTTCTTGGCCTGGAAATGGACATTCCCTGAAATGTCTTGACCGATTGCATCAAAGAGTAATTATAATGTAGGTTTCGAAATATTTTATGCAGTAGAAATTATTCACGATTATTCGATTATAAATCACACAAATTCACGATTTAAAGAATAATCGCGATTTTAATCGCGCAAGCATGTCTATAGGTCACATTTTTATTCCTGGCACAATTATAGATTGCAACAACATAGAACAAGAACTATTAAATGCGTCCACACCAGCTAGTAATTCTAGCGAGAACATTTTCAGAAATCATTCGAAACAACTAAAGTTTAATCATATTATGATGGGTGCTAGAATGTCCTCGGATTGATAGGTTGAAGATGATGGTAATGATGATGATTATGATGATGTTGATGATGATGATGAAGATGATGATGACGATGGTGGTGGTGGTGGTGGTGGTTGTTGTTGTG
This sequence comes from Chaetoderma sp. LZ-2023a, assembly GCA_034401795.1. NCBI lineage: Eukaryota > Metazoa > Mollusca > Caudofoveata > Chaetodermatida > Chaetodermatidae > Chaetoderma > Chaetoderma sp. LZ-2023a. The sequence goes on along the minus strand of CM067370.1, from coordinate 179,625,223 downwards.
GTGTTGGTGGTGACGATGCTGATGATGATGGTGGTGGTGGTGGTAATGATGATGGTGGTGGTGATGATGATGATGATGATGATGGTGGTGGTGGTGGTGGTGGTGGTGGTGGTGGTGGTGGTGGTGGTGGTGGTGGTGGTAGTGGTAGTGGTGGGGAGTAATGATGATGGTGGTGGTGGGGTGATGATGATGATGATGATGACGACGACGACGACGGCGGCGGCGGCGGTGGTGGTGCTGGTAGTGGTGGTGGTGGTGGTGGTGGTGGTAGTGGTTATATGATTAAACGCACTGGCTCAGGATCTCCCAAGGTTGGGAGATATTTTTTATTTATTTTATTGTCTGAGATTTGTTATGTTTGTTTGATAGAGGCGGTATGGCCTATAAAATATGAATAATATATATCATTCATTCTGAAGGTTTTTGAAGAGTTAATTTCGAATTAACCAAGATGTCACGTAGATTGGAGTTTTTCTTAAAGGCTATCACTGGACGCAAATTGAGAGGTTTTTTCATTTTATCCTGCAATTTATGATATTCATCTTTCAAAATTTCTGAAATTTCAACATTTTTTCGATTGTATGTTAAACTGAATGGAATAATTTCACGTTGATCAGCAAGACCAGGGTCCACGTTTATGCCACTCGGCCATTTTGTTTTCAGTTGCTTAATCCAAAATGATTCTCGAAGTTTTCTTTGTTTATCAGTTTCTTCGGCCGTAGAAGAAAGAGGCAGTTGCTCAATAGGCATAATTTCAAAGTGTCTATCGACAGAATGACCAGGAAGATTGAAATGTTGAGCTACGTTGGTGTCCTCGTCGTGTCTAATATCGCAAAGGTGTCTAGTTGCTCGCCATCTGAAAGGGCATTTTGTTTCACCGACATACTGCTTTTGGCATAATTTGCAAGATATTAAATAGATAACATTTTTAGAATCGCAATCTAAATTAGACTGAAGTTGGAATTTGCTTTTGTTCTGATAACTGACAAATGTTGTCTGATTAGGTAGATAGAGGTCTAATTTACACCTCTTCTTTCCACATTTCTGAGATTGTCCTACGCCTATAATCGGACGATTGTGACGAATTTTGGTAGGCTTTTGATCGGCAGCCTTATCAGTAATAGTTTCCAAATCATGTAAAGTTTCGGATTTTATTTTGCGCAAAAATCGTGTTGAATATCCCCTCGGTTTGAGGGCTTTAAATAAGGTGGAACACGCAGATTCAAAATTCTTTCTATCACTAGAATTTCGGTGAAACCGGATAATCTGTGATTTGATAATACCTTTAAAAGTATGAGGTGGATGGAAAGATTTCTTATGCAGTAGTTGATGGGAATCGGTGGGCTTAAAGAATACTTTGTAATCAAGAAGCCCACTCGTGTTATAATTTACACCTTTGTAGAGAGTAACGTCCAAAAAGTCTACGGACGACTGGTCAATGTTGGCTTTAAGTTTGATGTTAGGATCGTGATTGTTCAAAATAGTGAAAAATTCATCAAACTCTTCCCTCGAATGATTCCAGATCATAAAAATATCATCGAGGTAACGGCGGTAAAATAAGGGCTGCTTAGGACATTTGTTAAGCGCATCTTCTTCCCACTCAGCTACATAGATGTTGGCAAAACTAGGACTAAAACGTTTACCCATAGCGCATCCACAGATTTGTTGGTAGATTTCGCCAGCGAATTCGAAATCATTGCCCTTTAAACTCAGCTCCAGGAGAGCTAATATTTCGCTAGTGGGCCTATTGTTATCGGGATATTTATCAAATGCTCTGCGAACAGAAGACAGACCCCTTTCGATGTCAATGTTTGTGTACATAGCATCGATGTCGAGGGTTATCAAGAGTGAGTTTGGAGGAACAGAAATTTTGGAGACCTCGGATAGGAAATCCTCAGTGTTGTTCAAAAAGCTGAAATGTCTATTCGCAATTGGTTGTAGGTGGTAATCAATAATTTCACTAATTCGATAAGATTCAGAGCCGCAATCAGAGATAATAGGTCGACCCGGTGGTATCATAGGGTCGGACCATGACTCAATAGGTTTATGAATTTTTGGCAAAAGGTAAAACGTACGTGGATTTGAATCTCGTTTAGCAGTAAGGTATTTAAACTGCTTTTTCGTTATGGCCTTTTTGTCAGCCATTTCTTGAAGGATTCCATTAAATTTATCACAATTATTTTGCCAGAGTGGTTCGTCTAATTTGCGGTAGTGTTTCAGATTACTGAGTTGCCGATGTGCTTCACGAATATAATTATCCTTACGCATTAATACAGTAGCAGATCCCTTGTCAGCAGGCTTTATAACGATGTCATTGTTTTTACGCAAACCTGTTAAGGCTAAACGTTCTTGATATGACAAATTTTGATGATTTTTAGGAAATTCTAAATTTTCAACACGCTCCTTGATAGCTTTTATACTATCAAGGATCGCAGGGTCAACCAACTTCGAGTTAGGTGCCCAGCCAGTTTTTTCAACAAAAGGTAGAAAGTTGTTTTTCTTGGAATTTCGAAAAAAGTCTGCTAATTTTACACGGTGAGAAAATTCTTCAATTTCCCATAAGCCATTATCTAAAAGAGCATCTATGTCGACTTTGGGCCGTGGTGTTGGTACATATGTTAGACCAAGATTTAGCAACGATCTTTCTGCTTCAGACAATGTAGAACCAGTTAGGTTAATGATATTACCACCTAGGCCAATTTCTGGGTGGTTAGTACCCTGACCCGTAGTTAGTTTAAATTAAGGTGTGATAACCAACTAATATACATCCTATTTGCAGTACACTCAGTCCAGTGGATGTTGTCCTCAACCACCTGAAATTCAGACACGGGGAGGCTGGGCAGGATAGGGACCTTGGACCTTAAGGCCTCTACACGGCTGTTAACGAATTGTATGTTTCGTTTCTGGGTTGTAGTCAGGTGCTTCGAATAATTTAGTTTGGCAAAGTGAACTTTAGCCTTTGGAAATTTTGAACGCATGGTACTAAACAGATTCTCAATTCTCTGGGAGGTGTCATGCTGAAGTTCGTCCTTATCATTAATTCCGATGTTAAGGATGATACGCTGAGGTTGGAAGACCTCATTGTATTTTCTAACAATATTCCTAATGTGGTTTATCTTAGCACCTGGATATATTGCTACCTGCAATGTGGTGGTGGTGGTGGTGGTGGTGGTGGTGGTGGTGGTGGTGGTGGTGGTGGTGGTGGTGGTGGTGGTGGTGGTGGTGGTGGTGGTGGTGGTGGTAATGAGTGTGGTGGCGGTGATGATGATGCTGATGATGATGTTGAGGATGATGACGATGCTGATGATCACACATGGCGAAATTGTTGCATGCAATAATAGTTGTGTGAAGAAGTTTATTGAACATGTTTCACGAACATAGGACACTGAACTCTTTTATCAACGTGCTTTAGATCCTACACACGATGTAATTGCGTGCGTGCAATATGCTGCACACAACTCGTTGGCCACCATGTAAAGACTTACAGCATTTTGGGCGCAACTTGTTGCTCGCATGTAGCGACCATGCCAAGAGAAACCAGATGTTACGAATATGAGCCTCGTTCGTGAATTTTTTTTTTATCAGGAGTCCTTTAGAACCTTCGAACTCAAAGGTGTGAAATCACATTTTACGGAAACACCGCATATTTAAGTGATAAGTTTGAGCCAAATATGATCTATAGGCCTATAGCTTCCCAGAAATAACCGCGGACAGAAAGGCAACCGGTCAGACACGTACGCCACACATTCGTATCTCGCGAGATCTCCTTCGATACGAGATCGAGAAAAGTATGTCGAAGAAGCCACGTCTCTATTTTTAGATTGGTACACCACCAAGTATAACACGTGGGAAATCTCTATTGCAACTGTATATCTGTTAATCTATATGGTCGCTACATTCTGCCAATATCCTTAACCGTAAACATATCACCATAACTATGACGATAAACATTATCCAAATAAATTAAAACTTTAAATTATAAGATGATCACACACCAATACTGTCAAAACCAACCGCTGTAAATACTACAGGTAAACTTACCTATAGTTAATAGAGGAATCCAGTTTATCGACCAATCATAGGCCCCTATGCTGTCATAATCAGCAATGTCACTTGTAGGCTAACGTCATAAATCAATTACGTCATGAATGACCCGATTTAGTACATCATAAACGCCTAATAATCCGCCAAGTTGTTGGAATTGTATGTCTTTACTGTTTAATAAATAATATGTTGAATATTTTGAAACAAATTTGTCTGGCCGTTGTTGGTGCCATAGGCAGCAACAGCACCCAGTCAAATTAGTCAAAATGTTCAAAAGCTTACTTGTATATTTTTCACATTTTGAGATTCACAGAGTGAAGGGATAGGGAAAAGCTTGGGCGGAGCTTAGATACAGAAATGTGAGACAAAGATAAAACTGGATTCCTCCGTTGTTATCATGCTTGGATAACGTTCTGGCATTTCTAAAGATGCCTGGGCACATCCTGAAACTACACATAATCAACAGTGGTTCAGCAGGTGTCGAATTTGAGGGACTATTATCTCCCTTCCACACCAGGCGACACCCGTGGTCCTGTTGCAGCGAGGTCGCCTCCGTAAACCAAAGGTCGTGGGCTCGAATCCTGCCACTAGATGACGGGAACCATCATCATCATCATCATCATCATCCAACCCCCAACATTGTTTCCGTATATATGCCAAGACCAACACACTGCCAGATAGACAATCAAACGAAGGAATGAACGAACGAACGAAGGAACGAACATAAACACACAGATCCCAATGCAATACGGAATACCCATCTCTCCCCAGCATGCGCGCGAGCGTGCGTGTGCCTAGTGGCGGTGATGGTTGTGGTGGGGGTGGTGGCGGGATAATGGGAATTATATTTGCGAAGCTATATATATATATATATATATATATATATATATATATATATATATATATATATATATATATATATATATATATATATATATATATATGTATATATACTTGAGATTCGTATAAATTATACTCAAAGCCACAACTAAGCTGGCAATAAATTATACTCAAAGATTGACAACTTAAAACCTCCTAATTAAATAAATAAATTGTCAGCGCGATCAATGACCCGTGTTCTAATTGTCCATGTCTGAACATTTAAATATCCCAATTATACACGTCATAGGTCACGAGGGTCATTCTGGTGCAACTTTGAATGGCGTTCTATAATTGGTAAATTGATAGTTGTTAAACGTGTGGTTGGTTATTATTATGGGAACCGGCGCCATTAAAGACATTATTAACTCAGTGTGGTCTGTTCGCCATTATTGTGCCAATTTCACCATTTCACAACCAAGCTGGCAAAATCGTCCTCTGCCAGTGGTCTTGAGCTATGTCCGTTTGCCGAACAAAAGAAGACTATTTTTGAAAGTTTACTACCAGAATGACTGGCTCGATAACCGAGCCAGTCATTCCGGTGGTAAACTTTCGAAAATATCTTTATCTTCGCATGCAATTTGACATTGACTAAGCAAAAACTTGAATTTTCTTGATGGTTCAACTATAGTGGTCAAGCTGGCTAAAAAGGCCTCTGCAATGGTCTTGAAAAATGTCAATTTCCAGAACAATCGAAAGCTATTTTTTGTTATAAATTTCAGTAGTAAATGTAGAAAACAGTCTTCTCTTGGCCAGCAAACATTAAAATTCTCTTGAGAAAATCTTGATAATAAATAACGAATGGATTTTTCCAGTTTTACTTATGCCCCGCCCATCTCTAGTTAAGCTCCACCCACAGCTCGCTTGTGTTGGGATCGATCGATCCCTGAACGCCCTAACTACCAATTTCCAGAAAACTATACAGGTAAGCTGTTGAATATTTTGAAAGTAATTTGACTGGTTGTTGGTGCTGTTGCTGTTTATGGCAGGAACAACGCACAATCAAATTAGTTAAAAAATATTCAACGGTATGTTTATTAAATAGTAAAGACACACAATTCGTACAACTCGTCGGACTTACGCGTTCAAGACGGACTAAATCGAGCCATTCATGCTGTACTTGATTATGATGTCGTTCTACACGTCACGTGGTTAATTAAGATGTCATATGATGGGTGGATAAACTGGAACGCCACATTGATATGTATATTGTATTTTGTGAGAGTTGACGCGCTGTTGACACAAAAAAGGATACGCCTTCAAGATAGTGCCTACATTTTTTTTATTTGTAAAATTGATAATTTGCATCTTCTTGGATATTTAGTTGTCGTATATATCAGAATTCACCTTTCCAGAGTACCCACCCATCATATGACGTCATAATGAACTGCGTGACGTGTACGATGACATCATAATGAATGACGTCATGAATGACGTCGATAAGTACGCCACGAACGCATATTTGAAGACGGTCAATGCGTTGTTGTACAAATTGTTTGCTTTTACTATTTAATAAATATTCTGTTGAATATTTTGAAACTAATTTGACTGGGCGCTATTGCTGCAATAGGCAGCAACAGCACCCAGTCAAATTAGTTACAAAATATTCAACAGCTTCCCTGTATAGTTTTCAAGAAATTGATAGGTAGGGCATTTGGGGATCGATCAATCCCAACACGGCGAGGTGTGGGTGGAGCTTAGCTAGTGATGGGCGGGGCATAGCTAAAAATGGAAAGGTCCATTGAAGTTAAAACGAGAGCATTGACCCACTGGAAGCGTTTTACGGATATGTTTCCATATATTAAATTTATAGCTCTATCATCCCCTTTAAATAAAACAGCCATACGAATACATGAGAAGAGATACTAGTATTTAAAGATAAAATACGAGAATTAGATTTCAATCAAAACAACAAAAAATAAAATAAACAGATTTTATTATATTTTCAGAATTAAAAAGAATTTGACAAATTTTTACAAACTAATATCACTGTTAACATTCTGGGTAAAGTAATGACCTTTGATAACCCGTTAAATTCGCTGTATGGCATCTTCGCATGAATCGTTAACCACGTGATTCAGATTACGTCACATGTGTTTTAGGAATAGACGAACCTGACATCTAATATAGTTACGAAGCTGGCCATCAGCTCAGATTCAAGCTCTAGATTATCAAACCCTGGTATCTCTCTTCCATTTCATTAGTATGATGGTGTATGACTAAGCGGCTGTGAGCTTTCAAACGATCAGCGGCAACATATTATTCACGCGATGACGTCATCCGCAGCAGTCATTCACGCGATGACGTCACTCCAAAATTCTCGAAATTGAAGAAAATGACTTCCCGTGGCGAAATGTACTATATAGAAATTCGAAAATAAGCAATTAATATATTTTATGTTATATAAATTTTACAAAATCATCATTTGGCGTGCTTTGACCGTTTTCGATTTGGGTTCCCCTTTAATGATACGCGGGTAGTGGATGAGGTACAATGGGGCACACTGTAACCGCTCAACGTCCACCGGTGTACAATCAAACCGGTTTCTAACGGATACGGTGCGTCACAAAAACACGTTAATGCCACACACACCCTTCACCCCCCACCCCATTGTCTATGTCGCTTTAGTTCCCACGTCTCTGCAACTAGTTCTCTTATTGATTTCCATAGAGGGGGCAAATTTCTATCTATGACTCGCTCACTTCTAGTGAAGATCCACCCACTTTGTGCTCACGTTCGAATCGATTTGAAACTTTGAAACCTGAATCGTCAGAATTTAAATTTCAATGTAAATCTATAGGTGCGTTGTTGAATGGTTTGAAACTAATTTTACTGTTGGCC